>JABFOV010004361.1:0-14083 GCA_022817685.1 Aradophagus sp. ZL-2020 | reverse complement strand
CGCTTGGCTTGTTTTCCGTGGCAACGACGAAAGCCGAGAAAGGGTTGAGAAAACAATGGCAGACTTGGCGCTCGCAGCGGTTTCGTTTCGTCGTGTCGCTGCCAGGTGTTTAGTATGTGCTAATATTCAGCGTTTCTCGCGGACCGATATTGTTCAATTTTGCCGTTGCATTGAAAAATTTGAAAACTTTTGTCTGAAGATTTTCCATGTAAAAAAATTTTTATTAATTTAAAAAGACTTTTTTTTAAATAAGCGATGGGAATTGTACGTGATGAAAAAGACAGCAGAAGTTTTATAAATTTTGACAAAGAAAATGTTTGTCCTAAATATAAAAATCATTATATCACTGATTAGAATTTGATTACAATATTCAAACTTTGCTTCCTCTCTTCAATTTTAAATTTAAGATTTGGATATTTCGACGTTATGAATTCAGGTGATATTCATCGTCAATGTACAACGTTTCATTCATGAAGATTCGGTAACCGATGCGATAAACCAAAAAAGTGGCTCCGAGACGGATTCAATTTAAAGATGTAAATATTCAACGGCAAAGATAAAGTGACACGTTCGTTCGTCCGCCGGCGCAAAGTCGCCATGGAACGGCGCTTCGATCGCGTAGTTCGATCAGTCGGTCGGCTTTCAACTTGGTCCGTACATTTTTAATCAATGCGCTAATGAATTGCCTCTTTTGCTGGCGATTATCATGATTTATTGGCCCTCCTTGGGATCCGGATTAATGAATTAAGATTTTCGCACGGGAACGGGCTTACGCGCGGATTAGGCGCGCGGGAGGCCCGCCATCGCGGGATGACATTTTCAGCGACGAGTTCCAATTTATCGGCCGAATTGCAATTTGCCGCTTTGCGTTGAATTATCGCGGTGTTTTACGTCGCGAGCAACGCCGGCGACCTATACGTCGGATGTATCACGAGGCAGTACGAAACAAGCCAATCAAACGGAATTAATCAGCCAGATATGTTATGATCCTATAATAGGCAGCCGCGCTCGACGAGCTATATATCACTCGAAATAATAGATTTGTACCCGCTTCAATCTAGCCTAAATAAGCCATGCTTCGATATAATTTCATGCAGCTTTCGTTGATTGATGCAATCCCGAGGGCTTGCTTTGGGTTTTGCGAACCAACAATTTTCGAAGGAGAGAAAATAAATGATGAGAGTTTTGTCATGAAGTATAAGCTACGGAGACAAATCGATTTTTCTAATGGTACTTGTGAGCTATTAATTACCGTCGATTTTCGGTAGCGTTAAGTCAACGATGGAAATCAATAATTTTTGTTGAATAAGTGCAGATTAGGTTTTAATGAGGCATCAGTTAATGCAATGGGTGGTAAAATTAAAATAATGTTTGTAATGCCTGCTTGGGGACAAGCTCATTTGTTTTTTTAATCTTATAATGATAATTTGAAATGTTAACGATATATTTCTACGTTAACAAGGAAATTAATAACTTGTTCTCATATGTATTACCTCTAATATTAAGAGATAAATTTCAAGTTACACCATGTTTAAGTGACCTCGTAGATATGTGTTGATGAAACACTTTATCAAATGTTACTTTGCAAAAAGATTGTTTTAAGTAAACAAATAACTCAGTAAACTAGTGGAAATGAAAGCAATAAATACTTATTGAAAAAAGAACTATAATTATTTGTTGCTATGAGTTCCATTGTTTCATCTCAATAATAATATCACCCACTTACTTGACTACAAACTTCCTCTAATCATGTGCTCTGAATTTCAGGCTATACCCACGAGTCCTGGATCAACCATGATGAGCCGCCGAAGTATGCAACACTGCGCTCAGCAGCGGAGTTGGCTGGGCCAGAATCGCCGCAGCACTCACCGACTCTGGCACCATTGTCGGAGTCGCAGCCACTGGTGTCAACAACGTTGAGTCTGCCGCCACGCAAGAGCCTGTCGATGTGTTTTACGAGCACGGGAACGGCGCTGTCATTGCCGCCAAAAAAGAAGGACATCTACCGGCCATACAGTCTGCAGCCGAGCGAGGTTCGTAGCGCTGCGGAAGAGGACTTGTCAGCGGCGCAAGCGATCCTTGACCTGAGCGCTTCGCCGGCGGCGCCGACGCATTCTGTGTTCATCCACACGCTTTCGCCGGCGCCGCAGCCCCAACCAATCCCGGTATCGGTGCTGGTGCCAGTGCCAACGTCGCAAGGTCCACCACAAGGTCCAAGACCAGAACCAAATGCACAGCCGCAGTCGCCAGCGACCGCAGAGCCTGGCCAATCTGGCTCCAACGGCAACAAGACCGTCGCCTACACCTACGAGGCGTTCTTCGTCTCAGACGGTCGGAGCAAGCGTCGCGCCAGCAACGCCACGGTGCCGGACAAGGAAGCCACTCAGCCGGATCGGCCTAAGTTTACGTGCACCGAGTGCGGCAAACAGTACGCCACCTCGTCCAACCTGTCCCGGCACAAGCAGACCCATCGAAGCCTCGATTCGCAATCGGCCAAGAAGTGCATTCACTGTGGCAAGGCCTACGTCAGCATGCCGGCCCTCGCGATGCACGTGCTCACCCACAAACTCGCGCACAGTTGCGGCGTCTGTGGCAAAATGTTCTCCAGGCCGTGGTTGCTCCAAGGCCATCTCAGAAGTCACACCGGTGAAAAACCATATGGATGCGCTCACTGCGGCAAGGCCTTCGCCGATAGATCCAACCTCCGGGCCCACATGCAGACTCACTCGGCTGATAAAAATTACGAATGCTCCAGATGCCACAAGACCTTCGCGCTCAAGTCCTATCTCAACAAACATCTGGAGTCGGCTTGTCTCAGGGACGAGGAGGTCCAGCAGCATCATCATGCGCAGTCGAATCGCGGTTTGTAGCACCCGAACCGGCAGTCTGGCCTCGCTACGCGCGAGAGCTAGCGCGTAACGGTAGGCTTACACCAGCGACACTACAAGCAACCGCGGTGGCGCCACAATCGCGTTCCTCCGGTCCTACGGTCCTGATGTTCCTGCGACGACCCTGTAAACACTTTTTGTTTAATTAGATGGTTTGGTGGGATGCGAAGCAAACATTTTCAGTATATAAACGAAGGTTTTGACTGCACGGGAAGGAAATGCTTTTGATTCGAGTATGAAAAAACGATTCTTAACACCACAGTTCCACACCATTTTGATAGGAATTTACACCAAAGAATCTTATATTCCATTTTGAAAAAATCAGTATGGTGGAATGGGGTAGAGAAAAAGTACTAGACCTCAACGTTAAAGTAAGAATTTCATTTCCATGTAGTTTTCTTCGTTTATGTCTACAATTATTTTATTTTCTTCCTTTAATCCGATTTACGAGTTAAAGGGGAAGAAGGAATTTGAAGATGGTTAATGAATACGGATAGAAAAGCTGAATCTAATGTCTTCTGAATGAAAATTGTTAATGATCCGAAAATGACTTTGAAACGGTTCGGAATTGGCAGGTCGATGCTTCAAAAGAGAAGCGTCTATCAGAATTTCCGGTCGCTCGAGTGCAATCCACTTATAGCAATGGGAAATTCTTCAGCCCAGAAATCAAGGGAGAAAATTCGGTTTGACTTTCTTATCTTCCTTATGCTCGGAGCACCTAGAAAGGTCGCGAGCGGAACATTTATTTTGCAACGTCTTTCCTTTCCGGAGCACCTTCGTTACCCCTTTTTGTTCGCTAACTTGTAAAAGGGACAGAGGAAGCTGGTACCAGCATTGATTGGGTAAATAGCGGTGCTCGTTCGGGTGTTTGTGTTTGCGAAAAAAAGGAGCACCGTTGATTTTAGCGATTACTCGTTCCTGGCTTAATATTTTTGTATCAAATCCAATTGCGTTCGTTTAAACGACTGCACCAGTAATAAGTGATTTTGTAAATTGAGGTCTTCCTCTCGTACCTTAAACGAGCTACTTTTGTAATGATTTAACGAATGACATTTTCTAGCCAACGTAATAAATATCCACTCGTTAGTTCCGTTAATATGCTAATTACTTGCCAGTGAAGGCTAGAACCGTAAGACGTTAAATTTTGATAAAACGAAAAAATAAAGTAACGATTTTATTTATAGAACACTCGGTCGAGGAGTAGCTGTCAACAATTTTATTCCATTCAAAACTAAAAGTCCCCTTTGATATAGTTTTCCTCAAGTTTAAACAAACGTAACTGCAATGTGCCTATCTAAATCGTAATTAGATCCATTTTAACGAATCCTTTAGTTAGTGACATATATTCACAAGACAGACACTTTGAAGACTTAAAAGCGGTTCGGGACCAGCTGAATAGAGACAGTCTTTCGCGTCCAACGCAGACTTCGCGCTTCAGATGACATCGTCCTAAAAGAGTCTGACGCGTGGACCTCTCTCATTCGTCCTCAGCACAAACCAGGTGTCTTCAAGGCGTCTCTCGCGAGACAAGCAAAACCACCCGTTCCTTCCATTTGTTCGCGTTTCCTTTGGTTCCAAACAAAACGCGCCATCGCTGTTGCGTGAACACATGTACGCAAACACACAGAGAGACACACGCAGCCACGTATGGACCGGCCCACGAGGCACCACACAAAACAAAGACACGAAAACCATGAGCAAACGCAGCGAAGTAAAAAAAAAAAAGTGAATTATACGCCGTAGGTTAATTAGAAAAGTGCCAGTAATTAGTAGAAGAGGCGACGAAGTTATCTTTAACGTTAATTGAACTAACAAACGTCCAGTAAGTTTAAGTACGACACGTCGAAATGTTGACGTCCACACTGCAGTCTAGTCATTCTAGTCGGTTAACAGTCATAACTTATATTTAATAGACTATATTTAATAGCGCGTACGACGCATATATATATACATATATAAAAATAACAGAATAAGATAAATTAAAAGAAGGTATATATGTTTATATATATGTCTGAATATATATATATATTTCTAGTCACGCGTTCGTTCGTCGAGCCATTTGTCAATCCACTTGTGTTGTTTTTTTCCCTTTCGTATATATGTCTGTCATCGATGACGAGAACGGCAGCGGGTGGCAAATAAACGATCTCACGAACAAGTCAGCCACGTGACTAAGGTTTAGACGTCAGAGCATGCGATAAAGTAATCGTAAAATAAAAGAAAATTTTGAAAATAAAAATATAAAAAAAAAGCGTAAAAAATCCCCCAAAAAAAGCACGTCGAATAGGAGCGTACAATAATTGAAGCTATTCGTACTTTTAGCGAGCAATAAACACGAAGTGACAACGCGTTACGGTCAAAGCAATGTTTCGACACAACGAATTACTATACGTATTGTAAACATAGACGCGAAGAAAACATCGAACGGCATCCTGATTACGGCACTGTCATCGTCACGTTCCATTAGTCACTCTCATTCATTCGTCGACAAAGGTAGCTTTGGCTGAGATCGATCGTCGTACGTAATATTCGTAGCTAGATGAACGTTATACACGCGGCGCCGCCGCGCTCCGATATCGCGAGCCAAAAGACGCGTCCGTCCGCGGGACGACCAGGTCCGAGTCCTGCCGCGCGGTCCACCGGAGCGCGGCTCGCGCTTATTTGCAATACCCGCCGAGTGCAACTGAACTTTACGAAGATATCCTAAAAGGCGTTTGTAATGCTAATCGAACCGTCGCGCGAGCGGCCGAACGATTGACCACCATTTTTACCGATTATATATACACGCAGTCAAACTAAATGATCAAGCGTTCCGCCGCGAGCGGCCGATTGCACGTGTCGCTACGAAAACGGGCGTCCTTTGTCAAGTTTTTTCTCAAAAGCCGCAAAAAACAGTTTTCAACGGTCCGGCGTTTCAGTGAGAACACTTCGAGGACGTTTGTCTTTGTAGCGATGGCGATCAATTTTCAGACTTTTCCATTCGATTGAAATTCGAAGGATACTGGAGGAGGAATTGTGAAATTTGTATGTTGACTGCTGGAAAAACAAGGGTCTATGATGTGAATGAGATTCGAGAGGAATCAATCGAGTGTTTTTTGACGAAACCTTCCATTGAGTGGACGTTAAAAGTGTCTTTCATTGAACGTTGTTAGGTCCTTGTTTTTGCAGCGTTGAGGATAAGAAAAAGTTTATCCGAATTTTGTTGGAAATAGTAATGTGAGATGGATGATAGAAACTGATGTCGGATGGTTTAAGTTTAAGGGAATAAATGCTCAAGCAATATATATTAAAAATGAATAAGCGTTCGTCCTTTGAATGAACTTTATAAACAGTTTAGGAATTCCAACTTGAAGGGTTTCATGATATTTAAGTAGGATTTCCAACTCAAATTAGTTGTAAAATATAGGATGAATTTCAATAATAACCACTAGACAGTCCGGTTACTTTTGGCTTCACCTAGATTAATGACTTTCAACTGATCGATTTCGCTGAGTGAAGTCTAAAAACGTAGTATGAATAAAGCAATGTATTTTGGTAGTAGCCATCAGACAGTCTGATTACTTTTAGCTTAATCTTGAACTCTGACAAATGCAACCTGGAAATCCAGTTGCCCCAAAGGAAATAACGTTCGAGAGCAGGAACGTCTAGTTTAAGCCAAATTTCATTCATCATCAGATCGAATTCATCCGCGATATGCGCGACGAATATTTTCAGCGAAATTCCGAGAAACATTCTCTCCTTGCCAGGATGGACTGCAATACAGGAATATAATTCCAAGAAAGAGAGCGAAACATGAAATTGTCAAACTAAATTAAGACACGAATCAGCTACTCGACGGCCGCTTGAACGTTTTAAGCAATAAACGACGCAAAGATTAGCAATATAAAACCGTGCGTATGGTTATTAATTTATTGACTTCGACTCACAGCACTTATACGGTCAACGAAACGGAGTTTGATATAGATTATATATATATAAATATAAATTATATATTTAATAGAGAAATAAAATCTATATATTGCGCGTGTGTGTAAATAACAGAAGCTAACTACCAGCAGAACTAGAGATTGCATTAACTTTGATTTCAGCGACGATTGTTCGATTCTTATTTTTGTTTTCCCCGACCGCGATTGTCATTGCGTTCCGTTCGGGGCGCTTTTCGTTGCCGCTGGTTTTTATTGTTACAGTGCGCGGATCGCGTTCGTTATCATTGCGCTGATACAACGATTTCATACAACGACACAAAGTACCAAAACACAAAGAGCCAAGCGTTTGTTTTGCGTTGCAGGGATTCGTTCTAGTCGATTAAAAAAGAAAGCAAAAAAAAAAGCGGAGTTTAAAAAAAAGGCAGCAAACATAAAAAAGGGATGAATAAAAAGAGAGCGAGAGGAAAAAAAATAAAATAAAATAATGAAGGAAGCGCGAAGAATAAAATAGTAGATCGGAGCAATTTTATGTGCGTTCGCGCGTATCGGAAACTGCAGACTGCCGCATCGCGCGCATTTATTTTTTTAGCGAGCCCGTAGCGACTATATGCGGCTTTTTTCATAACGTAAATACATTCGAAGTAGTTTGTGGAAGAGACGAAGAGGCTTATTAATCGAAATTTGATGTTAACTAGAGGTGCTCAAGACAATTGTGTACAAATAAGAAGTAACGGAAGAAAAAGAATAATAAAATGAAAATGGCAAAGAAATTCTTAGGAAAAATAACACAAAAACAAAAAAAAAAAATACTTATGATAATGAATTAATCACGTGAACAAGCGGCACAACAGGCGAAGAGCGTGAAGTTTGAAACTAAGTCAACGGGAAGGACGACTTGATCCTTTCGAAGGACGACGGATCGCCTGATGAGTGGTACCGTTTGTAAATACGACACTCTGTTTCATAAACGCTACTGTAATCTCCGTTCTCTCTTCCTTCACTTCGACTGTTCTTTTCTTTTTCGCGACAACGTAGACTGAACAATTTCACGCAAGCTTCATTTTTCATGACAGCAGCTTCACCCGGCATCGGCGATTCGTTCGTTGACAAAGCTTTGATCGAAATATCGATCATAATTTGGCGATCAAAAATTAATCAAAGAAATTAACTTCTATAATTGGTGGCTGAATTTTCGTTTGAATGACTTGAAATGATTTGTCGTCAAGTCATTTCAAAAGTACTCAACTGTTCATGCTGGTTGATACAAGTGAAGTCTGTTTTGATAATGAAAGTAACATTATAATGATCGAATTCGGCGATTCGCAGTAACTACTGTTGAATTGGAGTCGCGGGATTCGGCAGTCACTATTCGTTACTTCACCATCGTTGCGAATTCGCGAATACTTGTAACGCGAGTTCGCAAGGCCCCCTACAATTGTCCGAACGAACCAGCGCACAGATGTCGCGGGTGCGGCGCACTCGACAACTATTTTAGGCGGCGATAATAGCGACGTTCTAGCCAGGCGTTTAGCGTAAAGGTAACTGTAATGTAACGAGGAGCAAACGTAACGTTCGCGGATGTCCGTGAATATTCCTGAGTCTAATGCTCAACACGGCATATACGTGTTCTCTCGCGTCTTAAGCTTCAATTTCTCGTAAGCGTATCGACTTTTCTCTACTCGTGTATCTATATTATACTCTCCCCTAACTGTCGTACCCCCGCCCCTCCCGTGCTAGCGGATCTTAAAAGGTAGCATTATTCCTGTCTCTGTCCCACTTGTCGCTCTGTCTCTCTTGAACTCTCGTTCACTCTCCCCGATAAGCGTTATTGTGCTCGATTAGAACGGCAAAACTTTTCCCTCAGACTGTGTCTACGAAGCTTCCTTTCTGGCCTTGTTGCATCTCATCTCGAGACTTGCTCCCGCTGTTCTATCTTGTGCGTGTGTGTTTACCCTCCTTACCACAGCCCCGAGGAACATTCGCCGCGACGCCTGAGTGTCGGCCGAGTAGTTGCGAAACTATTTCTATTAAGACGAATATTACTTTGATTCAAATTTCGCGGCGCGCGAGCGTGACATCTAAGGGGGGCAAGGTCGGGTGAATTTTCGAATTACGACTGTTCACGATCCAAATGAACGTTCGTACAGTAACTATATTGATTGTGTAGCTGCTTTCTATGTGTATCATGTGATGATAATATATAATGTGTAAAGCGAACTATCCAAGTGTTTGAAATTCCCGCGCTCTTTCCCGGGCATACATTTTTATGAAACAAGACGTCACGTTCGAGCGCGATTGCATCGGGTGTTTCACGAAAAACCCTCGGTTAAGTTCTTGCTGTTGAACACAACGAGTTTTCAAATCTACTTTATGGTGCTATCGATTTCGCACTCCATTGGTGTATTGCGGCTGGAAGTTCGTTAATTAATTGTAGTCGATTGTTTTCGGAAGTCTGTTAGTTACTTGTTAAACTTTGTCGGGCGTGGGAAGTCGGAATTTTGTAGCTTCACAATAAATTCATTGTAAAAGGGGAAAAAATTGACAAATAAGAAAAAACATTAATGTTCGTGTTAACAGAACAGAAGTGGGTCAGTTTTTATGATATTAACAGATATATTATTTAAAACTCATTTTTGAAATTAAAAATTTAAGGCAAATAGTAATTTAAAGGCGTGGCAATTTTATAATGCAAAAGAAAGATAACTCAATCATTAAATTAATGTAATAACTTTCAACTTAATTAAAAACCGAGGAAACTTTCAACTTGACATACTTCGCTTCTATTAATTTGCACATGCCTAACTGTTTGTAACTCGTTTGTCAAAATGAAGCAAATTAATTTTGCTTTGAAAACATTTAGACTTACTCACGAACGCGTTTCAAAGCAAAAAATAAACATTGAAGTTCAATAAAATTAAATAACTAAACAGTGATGTTTTAATTAAACGTAAATGGATTCAATTTTTATATATTATCAACAAACGATTAACTTTTTTGCATAAGGTATTTACTGACTAAATAAAATTAACAATATAGAAAAGTTTTTAATGAATTTTTGACATAGAAATACTGTTCTTGTACTGAATTAATCGTTACTTCTGACATTCCTAATCTTAGCCTGAATATTCCGAATACAAACTTAATGCGACTTGAAAACTTACTTACCATTGCAATCAACACTAACTTTGAAGAAAGCATCTTCTTAATCCAAAACTTTCTCTTTCAAATGTGTGCAATTTACAACAGTTTCAAAATAAACGTAACACTTTACGTAAAATAACATCATTAGTAATTTTACACTCAAACAAGTGTTTCTTAACAGATAAAATAAAAAAGCCTATAATATAATCTGTGCATAACATATTCAAAATTAACATCAACACATGAGTAAGTGTTCCTTTTTAAAGAATAAGTTAAAAACGATATAAATTAAAAGCCAAATATTAAAGAATATAATTAAAAAAATGTCCCATAATGGATGCAAGTGCATAATCTATACAAAATTTTACACCACGTTCAAAAAACACTAATAACCTGATAAGAGTAAACTCATTAAAGTGTCTCTCAACGAGTAAAATAAAAACAAACAAATAAATAAATGAATAAATGAATAACCTTAATGCAATTCTACATTGCACTGGAAAAGCCTAATAATACACTCGAACAAATGTCTAAGACAAAAAATGAAAAAGCACGTAAGTGCATAATTTTTGCGACATTTGTCTCCGTGCCGAAAAACACTGAAAACACCAACGTTACAACGTAAACTTAGCGCGACGTAAAGCAACCTATCGTGGAATTTCGCGAAGTCGAACGCGTTTTGTTGGCAAACGCGAATCTTAACACCAAGCAACAAGGCCGGTAACAGGTGGAACGGCATTCAGGCGTCGGCGAAACTCGGGCGAAAAGCGAGCGAAACTTATTTTTTTATAGAACGACTAGGGTGCGTTCGATTTTGAATGAAACGTAACACCAACCGCCCGCTATTTCCGAAAGGAAAGATGGGAGAAAGGGAAGAGAAGAAAAGCGAATGGACGAAAAAGCTGCGACAAAATGCGAGCGAGCGAAGGAGAATTGACGTGCGAAATTGCCACTCAACTTCGACGTTATATATATATATAGAGAGACTGAAATGCGTTTTTTCACAAGGGAACAGTTTTCATTCATATGCAGCTTGTTGATACAAAGTAGAAAAAGAAACCTATTCGATTGACGGCGATTTTTCGAAAATGAAGGAAAATAAATAAAAAAAGTAAAATGAAATAAAATAGAAAATAAAAGAAAAAAACAGTATCCGGATTGCATCGGTTCTGATGGACGTGTCGGGACTGCCGAAAGCCCGGGCGAGCGAAAGTGGCCACGAGGTCAAGGGGGTGTTTTATATTTCGCTGCGTCCGGGGGTCTTTTGGCGGGACCATTTCAAAAGAGTACGGGTAACGTCAAAGTAGCTTTAGCGACGCTTTTATTTTTCGAACAATTTGTCGGGCGAGCGCGAAGACGACTATAGCTCGTGCGGTAAGATTTCAACGAAACATAACACCAAAAACCAACCACCCGATCCGGATACTTCGCGACTGTGAATCGCCAATTCGGCATCGCGTCAATACAACGATTGATGTACAGTTTTTTATTGGACGCAAGCGTTGCAGCGGCGTCCCATTTGTAATTGACACTTTTTTAGGCGACGGACTTTTTTAATTTGTCACGTTATCGTATTAGATACGTCGATTGAAGGGATATGTCAAATAATGAACGAAAGGGAGGAAAAAAAGAAATAGAGACGATGACAAAGAGTAAATTAATAAAGAAAATAGAGAATTTAATTTTGAGAAACGGGAGTACTTTTCAATACCGAGTCCCGTATTATTAGAAATGATGTGTTCAAACCGTAGACATGATTACGGGCTATGTTGTGAGTTATATAATTTGCGCGCGTGTTGTTAAAAGTGTGTTTGCGTGATAGAGCGAGTGATACTCGTACCCTCGGTGGGCGACCTGTGCTCCTTCGAGTTCCTTTTTCAGGAAACAATTTCAACAATCATTCCAGTTCGGACGGTCCGTCGAACAACGAAAAATTTAAATTTCTTTCTATTTCAGTTAGGATGCACTCGTTTGAAATCTAAATGATGCTATTTTTAATAGTAAATTCAATTAATTAAATAATCATTCGTTAATAACTTTTTTAACCTCGTTTACAATACTTTTTAGTTTTTAATTATTTCATAAATTCCCTGGGTCCTTTTATTTTCAAAAACGCACAATTTCGATAACGTAACATTCTAATTTTTCAATAAATCAAAGTAAATATCGATGGAACTTTAATGAACGTTCGTATAAAATTATACGCTTTTGTAGCAAACTTGTATAACTAATGAAACGTTCTTTTACAAAATGTCAAAGGTTACATTACTTGATTTCCGTAGCCAAGTGCCAAGTTGATCGTTCTCGATTTTTAACTCAGAACGAAGCACAAACGAATACTCGGGGATTCGATTAATTTCGGAATTCGAGCTGGAAGTTTTGAAGTGCGCAATAAACGAAATGCAATAAGCAAAGACAAGGCAAAAGCGAAAAAAAAAAAAAACAGAATCACGGAGAAGAAAAAAGGATAGAAGCGCGAGGTCGCCCGGCGGGAGTCGTTTCCCGATTGCCGAATGAAATTAGCCAAAGCGAGCAAAAGCAAAGACGGATGAGTGTAGCGAGACAACGTCACGAATGTGCCATTCGTGGGTCAACCATCTTGTAATTGCGTTGACACGAGGGGCTCTGTGACATTCGCGTTACGATGAGCAGCGTACTGTGAAATATATTTTGTTACTTCGGAGTTGCGCGAGTGATACACAATCCTGCAATAAAAAAATTAAAAAAAAAAAACAAAAAATGAAAAAATTGATGTATAAAACTATGACCCCATCCAAGCGATGAAATTAGAGGACGAAGAGGAGACAAAAATAATAGGATATTATCAAATTTCGCTGCATTACAAGATGGTCAGTAGTGATACTCCTGCAAGGAAGAAAGGAAGAATCTTGAGGACAAATTCCGCAGTAGCACGCACAGCGACGAAACACGGGCGAGGCGAAACGATTAGAGTAGACAGGAGGCAACGAGAATAAGAGGACCCAGCACTAGAAGAGGCTCATGTAAATAAATGTAGGAGCGACAGGAGGCGGCACATGGTGTAATCAAGCCTTAGACACTAACGGTTTTCGTAGAATAAACTTTCACGTAACGTACGTAAGGGAGGACAATTTACGAAGGTATTATAGGTTTACATTCTAGACGTAAAACTGGCGAGAGCTGGGCTCATCGGCGGGCCAATATTCGATAAATATCGGTGCGAAAGAGCTTCGGGATGCGTAACTATACGTAAATGTACATATTGTTCTTCGTCGTGACGTCAGTCCGATCCGAAATTCAACGACAAATACGAGATAACGAAGCCAGGATGGCCGGCTTCTATGAAAAATGTTTGATGCAAATCCAGCGGAAAAAATTCGCGCATCGTTCACTTACCGCCTCGAGTTCAACGGTAGGAATTGGGAAATAAAATGGAGAATACGCTAATCTGTCCTTTTTTTATTATGCACAATATGCCATCGAATCAAAGACGATTCGTAACGGAATGTTTGGACGTTTAATCAACAACAAGATCTGTTGATTCAATAGCCAATCGAATAATCGTTATTGAATCATAAACTTTTTTTATTAGATCGAGATATTTCGCGGAAACGAAATTTCGTCGAGCAAAGAAAAAATATCTCAGATCGAAAGAATGAAGACATTCTGACAACAGGATGTTAACTTCAAATGAATTATAAATTACAAAGTTAAAGTTCATCAATCTTGGATCAAAGTAAAATATTTAAGTATAAAATATTTAAGAATTAAGGAGTGATTTTTCCTATGTTTATCTATTCAATGTAAATAAAAAAAACATGAACTGTCGATATAACGAACGCAGTTAAAGGAATATCAAATAAGCTAAGAAATTCGAACGCTTGCATTTTTCTACTTCATATGTAAAAATAAAAATAAAGAAAAAAAAAAAAAAAAAAAAAAAAAAGAAGGGAAAAAGAAAGAAGAAGGTGCTCCCCACCTTATTCTAAATACGCTGTGGTTGGTTTCGAGGGGGATAAGGGGCGGAGGAAAATAAAAACAGAACGCAACAGACAAAAAGCAGAGGGGAGATAGCGGGGGCGCGGGTGTCGCGCAAAATAAAAACACCATGTCGTCCGAAGAGTGGACAGCGGATGGCGCGGAGCTGCT
>JABFOV010004360.1:0-14084 GCA_022817685.1 Aradophagus sp. ZL-2020 | reverse complement strand
GATCCGCAGAATATTTACCGGCATTTGCGTCGGCTTACTTTGAATACACGAGCCCGTTCTGTCCGCATTTTGTTCGGTTCGTAACTTGTACCCCGGAATGCACTATCTCTTGTTTTTCATTAATCAAGCTACGGAGTGATTTATTTCGCAAGAAAAGGAGGAAAAAAGCTAACGAAAAAAAAGCAAATTCCAAAGAACGCATCTCGAATCTTCGTCGAGTGCTCGCAAGCGATATAAATCAAAGTTATTAACGAAAAGACGTATTATTCATTTTAATTGTCCGCCGAGCTATTTCCAGCGTTCGCAATTAATTTTTGTTCCGGTTATTATTTTAATACGCTTTGCTACGACGGTCGCGCGAAAGAGAACGGAAGAAAGGAACACGTTGTCGCGAAAAGTAATGTGAAATTTCCGGCGAATGTTGGGAATGAAAACTTTCATTTTCACAGCGCCAGCTGATGAAATACAAATACATTTGCCAAAGCAAAGTGAATTTTCTCGTCATTTGCCGGCAATGATCAGTAATATTTGCACTGGTTGCCGGGGAACTTCCCTCGGGAAAACTGATCGTTGTATTCGAGGCTCCCAAATTATTCCATGGTTCAATGACACAACTTTTTTAACGGGCTACTATCCCATTTCAGCGAAATAATGGAAAGAATGAAATTATTTTCAACGGGGCCGAAAATACCGTAATTATAAGGTGATCCCGTGCGTTGAGAAAAATATATAGTGAAAAAGTTTATGTAATGTCGATAACAATTAAATATGTTTTATTAAATTTGGTAACCTGAAGGTTTACCGATTTAAAATTAAAAGGCTACCAACTTAAAAATCACCAAGTTAAGTAACAATGAAAAATTATTTCTACCGAGTTGAATACAATACTCTATTTTGGAGTTAGGAAAAAATGTTTTATTGCGATAATAATAACTGTTCATATGGGAACAGTAAATTTTGCTGAGAAAAATAGAACGATTTAATTTTAAATAAATGCTATAGACCCAATTAGTGTCACTTTTCGTTAATGTCTAGTTAATGGTTTTAAATTGAAAAATGTATTTAATGATACAACTCTGATATTCATTTATGATATTATGATATTGATTAATTTGATAAAACGTATTTTATCAATATTTAAAGCTTTTCATAAAGCAAAATTTTTATGCATGCAAAGTAAAAAGTTTAAGAAGTAGAACGCAGACGTTCATACATTATTTTTCATTTTTAAACATTCATACATACATACGATTTTGCAATATAAAACATATTTCCTTAAATTTGAGAGGAAAACTTGTTCACTGGATATTTTAAGATTATAGTAATAAATTACGCATTCCCACAACGATTACCAGAAAGAAAGATATTATCCAATTTAATACAATTATTCCACTTGATCTGGAAAAATAAATTTATGATTTATATATCTCATTTTCACAAAGACAATTCAGAATTTGAAATTCTTAAATTATAATCGACGTCGAATGATCTACAAGATAATAATTTTATGTCAAGAAAGTTGTTGAAGTGAGTTATAAAGTTTTATTAACTAAATATTTAATTATAATTATTCTCTCTGTGCTTAATCGATTCGGGCGAAATTTCATTGAGCACAAAAGTAAGTAATTTGATAAAGTAATTTAGAATTACCTGAGTGTGCAATTGAATTTATTCGCAAATTCAATGTAATTATTTTTACTCAATTTTGTCTTGCAAAATTATATAATCGTATCAAAAACATTCCTCAACGTTCAACAAACTTACTGCAATTTTATAATTCACAGAGAATTCGCTATTTTCATCGGATCATCGAATTATTCTTTACGTTGTTCAACAAACATTAATAAAGCGGCAGTATCAATACGAATATTAATTCACCTCTGAGGTGGATTAATGCCACGGAAACTGAAAGGTATGAGAAAGTAAATTAAATCGAACATATGTTTCGAGAGAAAACAAGAGATTTCAATTAATTAATGAACTCGTTTTTATTACTATTACTCTTATTTATCCCCAATACCTTAATTACTACCGCGTTCGAGTGATTTCATTGTCGAAGAGCGAATTTCGACCAACGAGCTATTAATTTCTCCGGAGATAGCAGGAAGACGGTATACAATCAAAATACAAACCGACTGACAAATACGTTTCGTTTATCATTAAACGAACCCTCAGACTTGATTATCCTTTCAGATGTCTCGTAAAGTTGTTAATTATTCGTTCGTTTATTAAAACGAAGATGACGTCTATTTGCACGAACGAAATCATGCACAGACGTTGAAAGAAAGTAAAATTGACGGGAACAATGCGAAATAACTGGGATTGGCTTGTTGTCCGGCGTGGGTTTGTAAATGACACTTTGCGATACGTTGGATGGTACAACAGGCGGTCTGTTGGCTGACGGCCAGAAAACGAATAATTATCCGACTATTTCTTTCCTTTTTTTTTTTGTTTTTTCGTTTTGTAATCGTAACGCGCGAAGCGAAATGAAGATAAAGGATGGATGTAAAACAAAAGGCAAAAAAGGGAAGGAAATAGTGGAAAGAAATTGAATGTTAGCGAAGGCTAATTCGATTGGCTGTTTGTGCGCATCTGACTGAGTGTCAGTTGCAAATTCAATCATTCTTCTGCTTGCGATGACAGATGGATAATGCTAAACGCGCGTGCGATTACGCGCATGCAGATATTTCTCGCATTGTCTCGCCCACATTAAAGTACAACGTATATATATTGACATAATTTTTTTTTTCATAAATGAAAAGCACAACATTTTTACGGTGAGTATGTTGTTTCAAAATGAGAAAAATTTTGGATTAACATTTTGATGTAAGCATCAATTTCATTGCATCGAAGTCACGTTTAAATTACATTATTTAAGAAAAACTTTGAATTTTAAGTTATATACACTTAAAATGCTAAACAGTGAAGTTTTAAATTTGAAATGCATCAATTTGCTTGGTTAAACTTTAAAATTAAACTTTTTATTTTATTATTATTTTATTCTTTATTGTGTGTGGATGTTATGCCTTTTTAGTATAATTTATTCATACACGTATGCCAATTTTTTTGCAGAGAGAAAACGAGTTTGCAAAAATAACTAAAATTCATAAAAATCATGCATAATTGTAAACTTTACAACAACGTGCGTAATGTTTACGAACTTTTCGTGATTTTAAAATCTAGATTTCTCAGTTCGAAATTCGCATCCGATGAAATTTGCCGAATAATTTATTTATTCGTCAATCACTCCGGCCTAAGTGACAAAGTCAATTTTACATCGATTTTTATACACGACTTTCACGTAAATTTTATCCTTCTTTTTACGGTCAATTTTTTGAAACATCAATCGTAAAGTATAGAATAAAAATGTACATAAAAATCACCGTTAAAAACACAAATAATATTTTATGAGCTAAATTTGAATCAAGTACTACGAGTTCGTATAGAATGTTTCAACTTTAAAGCAAAATGTTTTCATCGCGTTCTCGCCTGCGTTGCGAATAGTGTAATGCGTTGCGGCCACAGTGCGAAAACTAAAAGGTTTACACGTGTAAGAAGAGAATTATTTCGTTTAAGTAAAATTTACGAGCAAAGTCCACAGATGGCGCGGCGGTGCTAAAATCATTAACGTAAAAAATAAAATTAAACGTCATCGCTGCACTTTTTTGATAATTAATAATTGATTAATAATTGATTACTTTACAATTTCACCGAAACAACAAATCTCCTATTTTATAGTATTTATTATCGTCACATTTTTTTCACAATGCATATCATCGATTTCACTAAATTATAACGATGAATTTAATTGAATTAATAATTTAAATCAATTTACCGTTATAATTTCGCGCAACAGATTCCATTCCTTCCATTTTACATTTCTTTCTTTCCCGTTAATTAATTACGATCGCATCCTGTATCATATTTTCATTAACGCGAGGTGAATGTTAAATATATTTTAATTATTTCACACTTCGGGTGAACCGGCCAACATTTCCAGGCTTTGTTTTAATAAATAATAACAATTTATTTTCGCCGCTCAAAATAATTACAATCGCGATGGAACAAGAGATTTAAATTAAGTGATTGAAAATAAAAATCTTGTGGCGTTAAATTATTCAGACGTGGCGCGGCGAAATTAAATTTAGTGGAACGGCTGAATTTGCATGGCGCTCTTGCAAACAGGTGCACGTTGCGTGCATTTTTGCCCCGTTTTCTCTTCGCTTCTTCCGTATCACTTTTGCCGAAAGCCGCACTTTTGCCGTCGCAACGAAAAGTCCCGCCACCGGCACTTATTCTCAAGCTCATTAAACTGTTAATTTTGCAAAGAAAATGGAGCAACGTACTGGCGCGTCATAAAGTGTGTTGCGCGCGGGATTTGTCGGCCCTCAAAAAGCATTGTTCGAAAATAAACGCTCGTAGTTAAACTGCAGGACGACGATTCGCTCAACGACCCGGCGATGTACATTCGATTGCTTACCTCGCGGAAATTCGACAAGTTTTAGTGCGCCGCGTCTTCGTTTACGATCGCTTCAGTGCTCGAAAGGACGTAAGTATTGTGACGTCGTGCGATGCACCTCGTAAGGTAGCATAATCAAGATTTTATTATTTCCATATGTTTGGATTATAATTCAACGGATTGCACCTCAAAATATATCACACTGCACTGACAGAAATACAATTTTTGTTAGAAAAGGATTATCTCTTTTTTGCAATCCTTTTCAATTAAGGCGAGTCCTTTTGAACCAAAAATATTAATTTGGAATGAAAAAGAATAAATTTTTATTCAAAATGGAAATATTTCAATTGACCGTGTAATTTCTTTTGGATATGAAGGATTCTTTTGTACGAAAAAGATTTTTTTATGGGAAAATATTAAAATGGAATTTTGTTTCAATCGAAATGAAAATTCTGTGACCGAAAGGATATTCTCGTGACTAGAAATTTTCTCTAATTTTGGTGTAACGATCGTGCGAAAAAGTGTAGAAAGAAATTTCATTTCGCAAACATGTTTCCAAAATTTTAATTTTTTGTTGTACAAAAACACGTAATAGTATATTCGGGAATCATTTTTATTATTGAAATCATATAAAAAGGGGTGAAAAAATTAATATCACGAGAATTCGTTCTAAACATTATTGCTTTGAATGGAATCAAAAAGTAATGAGAAAAATTAGAAAACAGAATTTAAAGACGTAAAATATTGTCAGATTTTTCTCGCAGAATAGTTCTTAGTTTTTGGGAGCAAATGCATAAATGCGAATGTAAATATATTTCTCAAAAAATGCAAACGTTTCTACTTTAAATCCTATTGGACTTTTACGTTAACTTTACTCGTATATGCACATCTGAGCACTGAAAAGTGAATTCTAACGAAACGTGTCGAATGTTGATGATGAATAATAATAATAAAAGTTTCCATATTTTTTTCCTTTTTTTTTTTTTTTTTTTTTTAAAGTTACCGAGTATACTTTCATTGATGTTGAAAGAAATAATTTTTTTTTTTTTTTTGTTATCACGAAAACTCAACCTTTGTTGTCATTTGACTCTAATCAAATTACTTTTTTTCCTCGTTAAACCTGTCGCGTGGAAATTGGAAAATTAAGTATAACCGAACGATTGGAATTGAATTAGAAGAAATATTTGGCAACATCGATTATGGTCTCAAATTGAAAGTTATCGATTGCCTTGTAAAGTTTCGCGTGTACGCATCACGGACACGAACGCGCGAAACAAAAATGGGAAAAAAGTGATATGATGGATGGAAGAAAATATCAAATATAAATAAATTGCATTGAAAAAAATTGTACGTACGCTATTAAAAAAGGATAATTTACCGTGAAAAAAATTGTTTGTTAATTTAACTCTCTGGATATGTAGCGTTTCATTTTTATGAAATAATTGAGTATAATAATCAAATAAATGGTGTAGCCGAATAAAAATGTGTATGAAAATGATATTTGCACGTTAATCACAATTAGTATGATACTATGACATGAATTTATAAAAACTTTACATTCAATTTATAATACAATTTCTAACATGTAATAATAAAATATATAGAATTTTCGATTTTGCGAAAAAACATTGTAATAAGAAAATTGACAACAGTAAAATTCATTTGTTTATCCAATTTAAAACTAAGAAAAAGAAAAGATAAACCACTCTTAATTCGTATGCTTATATGGTTAGTGTTTCGTTTCACTGTACACCAAAAACAAACATTTTTTTTGAACCAAGACCATTTTTAAAGACAAGTAATCAACAGTAATGAAAGGAAAAAATTAATTAATAAAAATACGAATGATGAACCATTAATGTTCTATTATCATTGAATTGTAAATAATAAAACAGAAATTTTTCCCAACTTAAACACGTTTCGTCCGTTGTTTTTCTTGGTGTAAGAATATCAAAGCAGAACCGTCGGCGATACTAATGACGGCGCTGAAATAACAAGCAGCAATGGCTACCGCTGCAACGCGTTTTCCCTCGGCATCTGCGTCAAGAAGGAACGCGACCAAGTTTCAATTTAAGCAGATTACTCGTAAACTCGGCGAGTTTTCTCGCAAACTTTTCTCGAAAACTTTCCAATGACGGACAATAAAACGAAAATCGCAAGTAAAACCAAACCACTTGGGCGTTATTGTTTTTATTCGCATCAAAGTTCGGCGTATTAATGGCCCGAAGTTTGATCGCCGATAAATGTACCATATTCGACGTTTGGTGCATGCGAGGAAACTTCGTATCACAACGTAATGAAATTCACGTCGATTTATGTCACCGTCAAGGTTTTTTCATAACTTTTTTCCCCCGTTACTTTTGATAGTTTTCTAACGATGAATCGACGAAAAGGGACGTACCGGAAAATATTATATAATAAGGAGATATATATACGTATACGTGGAAAACGTCGGTAAGAAAAAGAGGAGGTTAAAATACGTCGCAGAGCAATTAATTTTTAAGTAAAAACGACGGAGGATGCTCCTTGAAATAATGTCAAAGAAATATCCCGTCGCGAGATGAAATTAAAAAGGCGTTTATTTTAAAATCTCATTAAAAGTGGTTTACTTTGAACGGCGCCTCGAAAAATCGAAGAGGTGGTTCAAATGTATAGAAAAGTAAGACATTTGACAATGGTGGCGCGAGACTTTCGCTTCGACGACAATGTTGAAAATAGATCGTTTGTTATTCTCAGATAGTCTTGAATAATATTTTGAAATATCAGGCTATTCTTGTGTAATGTTTCGAAATGGGCCATTCTTCAATAACTCTGCGCGCCTTTTTTCCCTTTCTCTATCGTTATTCAATAACGTCTCTTAGTGAGCATTTTCCACCCTCGTTTTAAATATATATTTTCAAAAGGTCCGTTCGAAGCTTCAAGTCATTCGAAAAAGTCACGCCTGACTTGACCCAATAATGCGGTCAATGTACCAGCTGCTGGCGTTACTTTTTTAATTAAAACTCGAGTTTCGTAAATTTACATTACCTTTTTTTCCGAGCATGATCCACAGGTTTTTCACTACGTTTTTTGATGTGCCCGATGTTTCCGATGTTTATTAATCAATGACAATAAAATGTAATTTGATTATAAGTATACAAACGGTGATATGATTTGTAAGTTAACTATAGTATATTAACGAAGAAATAATGAATTTTAAGTTGGTATCTGAAAGAGCTACCAACATAAAAGTTTCTTTTCCGAGTTGAGTACTATATCTTTCCTATCGAGAAAATAAAATACGGTTGGTATCACTAGCCGAAAGCGAGTGGTACCAACATATTTTATGATCAAGTTAGACAAAATAATATAACAATTTTCCATTTTTCATTTCAGCCTACTTTGAAAAATGAAATTTACAAACTAGCAAAGGTTGATGTATTATAAACCTGTATATTTTACTGGTCGAACCAATAATGTTGGTTCATTTTGTCGTCCGTTTCGCTCGGACAACGACACTGAAAGAACCACATGTTCGTAGGAGCTGAAACTGAATTTTTACTAATTAAACTGGGTTGGGAGCTGGCAATCCCATTTCCAGTCGTCTTTCGACAACAATCGATGAAAGACGTATGTACATCGAGTCAAGTGACTTGGCGAGACATGACAGCTGTAATCGATAATTTAATTTTCACGTCCGTAACGCCCACGTGCAAGCAAGAATATCGCCCCTGACTGTTCCTCGCTATTCAAATAGTTGTGTAACAAACACTTTTGCCGCTTCCTACGACTTCTTTACCTCTTTCCCGCAATTAGAGCCACCGTGCGATCGAGTCGTTTCGCGACCATTCCGACCGTTGTCAAAGAAAAGTAATCATAGGTAAACGAATCGAACGGTAGCTTGTAATCGCTAATGTTAATTCCGAAAACGTCATTAGAGGCTGTACAAGTGAAATGCAATAACGGAGAGTCTCTTTTTTATGTAGCTTTGAATGAAACGTTGTTCGGTGTGATTGGACATCTTAATTAATCTGGCGAATATTTAATGTACAACAAGTTCCGCACGTACATACACTGAGAGAAATATTTAGTAGAAACTATAATTTCTGCTAATAGCTTGAGGACATATGTGTAAATCTAAAAATATTAAATACAAAACACTTTATTAAGTGCTAATTTTATTTTGATTTGCTACAAGCAGCATGAAAACAAATTACAATCTATACTATTAACTTTTCGTAATGACAACTATTACTTTAATTTCCTGTAAAATATGCCTTCGCGTCTTCAACATTCTGTTATTAAGATTGTAGTTTTTCCAAGTTGTATTGTAATCAATATCAAATAAGTTGGAAAAATTGTCAACGTTTATTATAGAGTGTTGGATTAAGTAAAAAGCAGCTGTTTGATCGCACGTTTCAATATATAGGTGTTACAACGATGGGAGCTAGGAAAGGAACTCTATGTCAAGTCAAGCAATTTCACGGATGGACCGCCAAGTGGATGGGTGACTACACAGACTGAGTATTACGTAAGCTTAAACAACAAAGGATTTAAATAAAGTGTGGTGCAATTTAAATACTATAATTTGAATTTTTTTCGTTTTTTCGTGATTAAATAATATCTACAATCTTAAATTGCAATTTGTAGTATTAAGACGATATGTCCTCAACCTACAAGAAAAAATTGTAACTTTCAATAGATATTTTTACAGAATCTACTCACTTATTTCTCTCAGTGTATTTACTTAGGTAAATTGACTTGGACTAATTTTTATTTGTTTTTTTAATAAATGTCGTTGATATCGTACCTATATCTACCAGGAAACATGTGATAGCCACATTTCATTGCAGATATTGGAAATAATTTCAACCGGTGAAGGGCACATTAGTGCTAATATCCAACATCGAGCGACACCATTAGGTGTTGTTTACATTTATCATTATTTTCGTATACGTTTCTTATATGAGTTTAATGTTTACATTTGTCGTTTACATTTGCTCATGTTCGTCAAAATATGTGTGACCTTAGAGGGTTAAAGTGATTGTAAATAACATCCTCAATCAGTGTATAAATTTAACGGCGTGCGAAATGTAATAATCACTCTGCGGTAACTGTTATAAATGTTTAAATAGTAAAATTATTGATTACCGAATTACACGCGCTTATTATGCAATGTTCAAATTACACGTTTGATAGATTGGCTCAAGTAATAAAAATTATTAATGGAATGAAGTATACCTAATTCTCATAAATTAATTGATAATTTAAATATATTCGAATCCAACCAAATACCATCCATTTATTACAAAATATTGAAATTATATATTGGAATGGAAATATAACTTCTTTTCAAAATGTAGATTATTCCATTAATTCGTGAATATTTGATATTCAATTATTGTGATGTTTATTTATTTGAATATTTATACATTGAGTATTCACTTATTGTTCGAATATTCGACAACCCTTCTAATCTTCTCCAAAATTGTGGTTTCAACATTTAAATTATTCACTTACTTATTTGAACGCAAATGTAATTATAAATATTTACTCAAAAATTAACTGAAGTTAATTATACGTTGCTAAAACGTTGTAATACTTTGTAATAAGTGAAAATTCATTTAATACTAATTTTTAAACTTGTGCAATGATACAAAAGGGAAAATAATATAATAAAAAATGATATTATCAAATGTTAATCTAACATGTACAGTCTTGTTACATATTCGTCACAATTAATAGAAGTGAAAGTCATTTGTTTTTCTTTTGTATATAAAGTATGCTTTTAGGTATTACACGTGATGTAATAGTTTCGAAAGATTATGGAAAAAAAATTTAAGTGAAACTGTTTGCTATAAAAAAAGGAGAAATATGTATTTGAATAATCCGGATAAAGCCTAAAAAAATGTAGAGAAATTTGATCTAAATTTAACAGTGAGTTACAATTTATGTAAGAAAATCTCATTCAAAGTACGATAAACTTAAGTGGAGAAATAGTATTTCCTAATCTTCAATTTTAAAAAGAATTGAGTTCCAATAAACTACAGAATTGTGACACAAGAGGAATTAGGATTATGCTAAATCAACGTTATTAACTCTGCATAAGTTTCTTTTTTTTTTTTTTTTTTAAATTGGTATCGATCGAACTCCGTAATGAATTTCTATTTTACTCCAGCGACGCCGATTCAAGATTTTCATGTGCAAGAAGTGTGCAACCTTTATTTAAACGAATTTTTAATAAAATATCATTTCGTCCATCGACAATCAAAATCAGAACTTAAATTTACATCAGCGCGATATAAAATAAAAAATTAATTTTTTCGTCTACTTTCTTCGTTTGGAAATATATGTTTTTCGATTGAAAATTTATGGAATTTGGAATTCGTTGCAAATAAACGTTGCAAACTTCTTGCGCACAGACTCTCAACAGTACAATAATAAAAATAAATATATTAAGCTCGTTGTTTTCAATTTTGCATCAGTTAAAAATTATACCTTCACTGCACTTTTATTAACTCCGTATAACTTACTCCATTACGAATTAATTTTGATTGAACTCCAAAGTGAGTTAATATTTAAAAAGCAGTGATCACGCATTCACTTTGCAACTCCAACTGTTTTTCATTTTAATCATTTATCAAACTTAATTTCCCCAACAACTCTGCTACTTCCGCTCAAATCGCTGCAAATTCTCTAATGAATTTCTGAGTCCGGATTCATTCGTTTCAATAAAAAACCGACCTCCGTGTATTACATTCCTATACTTCTCGTCACTGCCAGACATATTTTCCTCCGTCACAAATCACGTGATTTCATTTGTTCATAGACTTTTTGCGCCTCTTATTTCACTTATTTCGCTCGACTCATTCCTATTATCTTACGCTTATGAATGCCGTATTTATAGGAATGCGAGGATACCATTAATCGCATCATTTATACAGCATTAATTATCGACCAACTGATAATTATACAATACTCCTCCGACGAAAACAATGATTATTTATACCTCGCCGGGGCACAATAATTGAACAATGATTGACATTCAATGACATTTGCACGTAATGTCACCGTGAATTGTTGTTTAGAATCGCACGACCCCCCTCTTTTTTTTTGCCCCACGGGCGATAGCATCTGTCCAATGAGATTCGCGTTTTCATTGCCATTGTAAAAGGTGTAAAAGGTGTGTGCGCGGAGACGATGACGTCGCGCCAGGAATTACTTGAAGAATTCATAAAGCAATGGCTCGTACGAGCGCCGGCAACACGGGCGTAGGCATTATGTACTTGAACGTTGCGAAAGCCATTCTCTCTTGAATCTTGCACAAAAGCACGCACGCGATAATAGTCGCGATTGCGTCGGCCTCCCTTGCATTTTGCCACCTTTGACTGTCGGCTTCTTGTTTCAATGCGTTTGTCGTTGCATCTTACGGCAGTCGCACTTTCAGACGCTCGCAACATTTATCAGATAATTTCCCAGTTACGTATTATTGTCCCCGTCAAAGATTCGAGCGCGTCTTGGGAGGAACAATTCCGACGACTCAGCCTCGTGAATTAAGATTCCGGGATATAAAATAATCGGTGCTATCAAGATTGCTCCCGACGGTTGATAAGTAATAACGTTCGAGTTGCATTCGTAATCGCGCCGTTAATGAACGACGGTTCAATTGTTGGATTGCGTTAATTACAATTAGTCGTGCTGAGAACGGGGCTTGGACTGACGAATCTTATTTGAAGGCTGATATTTTTGAATAGTTGATAAATGGGTGGGTTAATTAATAATCGAGGTCAACGCACTGAGGAAATAAAAAAAAGAAAAAAAAAAAAACTGTACAAATGTATGTATGGATTGTTTTTTTATTTTTGGATATGAAATAAATATATGGATTTGAATATGATTATGAAAGTACTTTAAATGTAAAAATAACCCGGATAAAATATATATAGTGAGAGAATTAAATAATAAAAGTTGTTACTTACGAAGAGAAGAAACTGGAAATCCATTTTAAGATTTAAAATTGACGCGAAAATCGCATTATTGTACAAAATTCGGAAATAATTGTCGAAATTGTGAAAGGAATATTGAAATTTGTCCATAGTTGAGCAAAATGAAATTAGATGCGAGTTCGATAATCATAAAATCGAATAAACATTGTGCAATGACAAAAAGCTGATTTGGAAGGACAAATGAAAACTCAAAAAAGCATAAATGACTTGTTCAACGGAACAATTATCGAGAGCGACAAAAGGGTGAATTATGACCGCCAGGATAGAAAGAGTTTTTTGTTCTTTTTAACAAATTTTCGCGTAACGAAAATGGAAGTGACTATTTACATTGGATTCGTTCACTCGTTCACTAATGCCTTCGGTATTTTCGGTTGAACGGATGGTACTTTCAGTGAAGATTCGCACACATAACTTGGCCTAAATATTAGCTTGATTTTATATGCGAATTCTTCAGAACCATTGTATGAACTACGTTAATTTTGTCACGTACTACGTAGGCATGTATCGCACTTTATAACGGTATGATTAAAAAGTATGAAAATTAAATATTGCAGAATTTTAAGGTTCAACAAAACGAATATGCAAAAGATTGTTGAATATCACATGCTAAAAATGTGAAATATATAAATCGTAATCAAATTTTAAATTACAATTTCGTACTATAATTATACAGAAAATATATATACATAGATATATTTCGCATATTAAGTCGGCGTTTAATGCTCGTGTGCATTGTTAAGAATTAGTGCATTAAACTTTAAGTACTTGTCCGTTAAATACGAATGATAAAATTAATGTTCAAGTCCATGAAATTGAACCATTACTTTAATGCGATTTCAATATTTATTTAATAATTTTAATGAACGTCTTTAACGCAGATTTCCAGTACTTACATTGAATTACATGACATTTTTAGCAGTGTGTATTCACTGAAGCGGTTTTAATTTTTTTTTAATTTTCATTTTAGAATACGCTCGAGATATAGATTTATACTCATCCAAATAAAGCTACATTTTTATTCGTACTATAACAGTCGAAAGTGTAACCAAAATTGGAAACGACACCAACAATTTTCGCAATAATCAACTACAAAAAATCGTATTGAAAATTAAATGAGTCTGTTCCAATTCGAACGTTATTTGTGAATTTCGAAAAACACTGATTAATTAATTGTCGGACGTTAATCAAATGGGTTGGACGAAGACTACATTTGGTCCACTGTCATGAACAATTTCACCGCGACACGACTGCAGTGTTTTTCAGTGTTTTCAACTTTGCTCAAAACCACGTCCGTCAGCCGAGATAAGCATCCAAGTATTAACAGTGATACACAGCCGAGTAAATGAAAAACGAAATGATTTTCAATCCACTCTAAATACGACGTGGCGCAATTTTGATAAACAATTAAGTGTCACGCGGTAGGGTCGAACGAGCAAGAAACGAAAATGTCAAAAAGTGGAGTAAGAAGAATTATAAAATCATAACGATTTTAGATAAAATTAATACAACAACGATTCATAATAAAATATGGAAAATCGCTTTTTATAACTGTTAAAATTGAAACTTAATGAAATTATGCAAAATATATTAATTTTAGTTGTAATCGTTCAATTACATTTAAATATGACTAGATTATTACG
>JABFOV010004359.1:0-14087 GCA_022817685.1 Aradophagus sp. ZL-2020 | reverse complement strand
GGACACAATGTCCCGCGGAGTCGGTTGAAAAACATTTCTATACTCAGGCTACGTTAATTTACAACTAGAGTCCGCGGGGGGGAGGAAGGAACTGGGCAAAACTCGCCGGAAATTCAAGACGGCTCGTCACGCTCGAGGCCCGAGCTTGCATTATGGCCCATCATAATTTTCTTTTCAGCGTCGACAAAAATGGGCGGAAATATTGCCAGTTGCATAATCGCGCC
The DNA here is from genome assembly GCA_022817685.1 of Aradophagus sp. ZL-2020. Classification (NCBI taxonomy): domain Eukaryota; kingdom Metazoa; phylum Arthropoda; class Insecta; order Hymenoptera; family Scelionidae; genus Aradophagus; species Aradophagus sp. ZL-2020. The sequence goes on along the minus strand of JABFOV010004359.1, from coordinate 13,863 downwards.
TAAGCGTCGCTTCGCAGGAGCAGCTTTCGTTTTGATCCGCCTGAGTTTCTCCCGTTACGGGTTAATCTTCGACTGGGCCCCCACAAGTGGCGTTTCAAGCCATTCGGCACGGTGGAGTTTTATGTTAGTAAATATTTGTAAATCGATGGGGCGACGTTTCCGAATGGATCGCGAGGATTATTATTTCTGTTTGCATCAACAGATAGGATTAGCAAGTACAAGTTAATTTAAGAGCCTACAAAAGTGATGCTTTGTTTGAATGAATTGGTTCAAGGTGTGAATTTGAGAAAAATATTTGAATCGTTTATTTGAATCGCATGTGCGAAGAAGACGGAGCATTTAAGTGAGAAGGAGGTAAAAAAGGATCGACACTTTCGGCAATTAAAATAAAGTCACATGTAAATATTTTTATTCAAAGAAGCTTTTTATCTTTATGTAAGTTGATAATTCTTACGTTTCGGGATCCGCTTCCGTATTTTAATCAACGGATTTAATCAACGGATAGTTGTTTTCAAAACATTTTTTTCCTCAAAAAACTCGTTTCGTTTGAAGTATTAAGGGTTCCACAAGTTTGGGAAAAGCGTAGCCAATGAGAACGTTTGCGACGACGGTTGCGAACAAAAAAAAACAGTTAAATTTTACGGTGAAACTACGGTTTAGGGCTAAAAAAATTTCATTATTGCAAGTAAAAGTTTTGTTGCGGCCGTAAAACGGATGGCCGGCAGTCATCTGTATGACTGCAGCGGTTGTATCTATAACGTGGTAATTAAATTGTATTGCTACCGTATAAAACGGCGCGGAGTAAAATATTTTTTCCCCGAAAAAAGGAAAAGCGAACGAAACGGCGTGAAGGAAAATTGTTCACAATGATGGAATTTTTTGCGTCGCACTTTGAGAGGATATAAATAACGGCGATACAAATGCGGCCGTAAAACTGACAAAACCGAATCAATCGTTTATCATTACAATCGACGGGAAAGCGACAAATATTTAACAATTTTAGTGAAAACGAATCGGCGTTCTCGATTGTTAGTTAAGTAATTACTTTCGAAACTGCCTCAATGATTTTTAAAACTCTGAAACTTTAAATGAAAAGTCAAAGAAAATGTAAATCATTTTTTGTGAGTAAAGTACTCGTTTCGTACACTGGAAAAGGTAGCTTTTTATAAACTACTTAAATTAAGAAGCTTAGTAGTTTAGAAATACTCATTTTATATCAAGATTTGTATGAAGATAAATAAAAATTACTTATCGGTAATCGTTTTAATATGTAATCATTCGTCGAATGATTTTCAAAGTTTTTCATTTTGCAAACCCATTCTTTTTTTCTACTTATTTTCAAATCCTTGCAATTCAAGAATAATGGTCGCAATTTTTCTACCTTCCCGTCGGCACAACACGAGAACCTAAAAAAAAGCGCACACTGTATAATAAAGTTTGTTTAATATATGTAAGGCTTTGCGAAGGGTCGTGGAGGGGAGTGCGAGCGCAGGTGGCGACGCTCAAAGCCAATTATGCGGGCCCGGCGTCGGTGGCGATGGCGGCGTCGTCGTTGCCGCAAATCCCTCGCTCGGCAGAGAAGTTTAACTTGTCTCCGCTATAACGGATTAACGCGGTTGCCATTTATTTGCGCGTAATTGCTTCCGACCTTTAATTAAGTCACATTTATTTCATTTAATGGAAACCGCATCCAATACATACCCATCGAGTGTTCGCTCCTCAGATTAAACGTTTTTTCTTTGTCCTTTTCGTTCCAATTTTTTTCGCGAACAATCACTATTGTGATTTTTTGTAACATTCTTTGCAATAGTGTATGCGGATTTGTTAACAGACGTTATTTTCGCCTTGAAATATTTATATCTGAGAATTAATTTCGTTCTTCGTGAATTAAAAACTTTGAATTAAAACTTTGAAACACAGCTTTTTTTACTGATATCTTTTATTTTCACCGCGAAATTCCCACCAATTTACTTATATATTTTATCCTGATTACATTTATTTCATAATTAAACATGGCCTTTTAATTTCGCAACAATAAATTAATCGGTTCGAGATTTCAGTTTGATCTTGAAATCATTATGAAGTCACTGAGTTAATTGGATCTTATCATTGATCGTCGGCCGCGCATCGATGATATCATAAGGGAATTCACAGGGCGAATGATACTCCATTTTCCGTACACATTTTGCGTGGAAACAATGGAGGACGGAGGTCTGGGGGTCTCGCGACTCGTCTTGTGCGGGATTGCCTCTTATCTTTCCTATTATCGATAGCTGGCCGGAGACCAATATGGCTTCAGCTGGTTGCCATGGCGACGTTCGATATTTCTACACTATTTAGTGAATCCCATCATCCGTAACATTATCGTGCTTTCTCGTAAATATGAAGTAAGCGCTCCTTCATTTTACAATACAGCCGAAACCAAATAGCCGAGTTGCTGAATCTTTATCTAGCCGATACAATATTCCCAGCGAATGAAATTTCAAGCTAACTTTTCACTAAAATCTTTCTCGTCCCGCAACTTGACGAATGTACGTAACAATTTCGCTTGACTTACTGTCCGAGATTAATTTACATGAAAGGAAATATTTAAAGTAAGAAAAGGGAGATTTAGTTTATGTAAAGAAGCGAATATGCGAGTTTGTTTTATATTGAAGTTGATTTGTTAAATTGAATTATTAACTATGGAAATAAAGTTAAAATATTACACAATGTAATGTATTTTAAAATATTAAAGTTATTTAATGTTGCATTAATTTGCAATGCAAACTTATATGCAATTCAACGACCAATTTTATTCTTTTTCTTCTCAAAAGGTTGAGATTTTTTAGGTTTTATGCAACGAGGCAAATGTTAGCAAAATATATATGAAAAGCGAAATGCGTATGAAAACCGGAAAAATACCTTGAATTTTAAATCGATTTTTCGCTAGAGAACCTTATGCAGTTTGAATTATTTAAAAAAAAATGTTTGCAAACTACATGTAAATCAAGTCAAGCCAGTAAATCACTTCAACGAACGACTTTCGATTCTACCGAAGATTAAGCCGATTGGTATTTGTCAGAGGCTAGCCATTCTTGTCATCGTTCCTAATTACATGGCTCGAGTTGAGTCGGACGTCGGCCGCGACGGGGAGGCAATTTCGGGTTATCATGTTCCGCGTGGGACGTTTAAGGTGGACACAAAATCGATAAAGACATGAGCGTCGGCAAGACGGCCAGCCCATTCCACCGCGGCTTTCTTTATCGGCCGACTTATAGCTACATGCATCTTCATCTCATTTACCCCGGTTCCTATTTCACCGCGCTGTTACAAAATGGGTTTCGCGTGCGCGTAATAGGCAACATGGCGACGCGCTCTTATCACTCGGGCTCGCCCAATTGGATTGGGTGGCAGCCAATATGGCGGCTCTCGTCAGCGATATCATCGCGTCCCGCAACGTCCGACTATCCCCTTCCTTTTTCACTCCACGTTTTGCTTTCGTTTTCAATTTTTCCCTTTTTTCCGACTTTTTCTTCCCCATTCTTTATTCCGCGAATTTTGTTTAGAGGTGAAAGAAGGTTTTTGTAGGTGAGAACTGTTTTGTAGGTGTCAACTGTTTAAAGGTCTTCTATGGCAGGAATGATAATTATTTTGCACCGCGATATTTGGTCCGATCGCTAATTCAGCGAAAAGAAAGGAGTTCATTTTTGAGTTCTTTAAATATTTGCTCTTTTTGCTTGTGCTTCTTTCAGATTATATCTGTAGAAACGTCGACTTATCTAAAGATGAAATCAATTTCAATATTTTGTCAAGAAGAAACTTTCCTAAGCTAAGAAATATATCTTGATCTAAAAAAATTAAATGGTTCGTGTAAAATTATTTCGACAGGTTGGGACACGATGTTCCACGAAAGAAATATTTATAAAATTTGGTCTTGAACGAAGAATAATATTTTTATCAATAAATGAAATATTTCGATTGACTGACAATGGTTTGTAAGCTATTGAGTCAGAATTTGATTATTCTTCTGACGAATCATTTCTTTTAGTAAACAAATTTTTAATTTTTTACAAATAAAATGACATTTTTATATTTTATAAAGTTTTATGATATAAAAATTTCTGTTTTTAATGGCCCAAAATATATCTTCACTGCAGACACGTTTAGCACCCGATACAAAACATGAAAAATGTCTTAGGAGTAACTACAAAAACTCCTTCAAAGAAGATACCATTTTTTGTACTGATTCTTTTGAATACTTTGCTCTCATTTATTATCGAATGCATAAATCGCACGATTAGTCGTTAAGAATTTCAGAATAATTACATTCGCTTCTCGGAGCGGATAAATCTCGCCGAATGGACTCGCGGAAGTCAGCTGTCAACAGTTCCGGAATATTGTCGTTTGTTCTTTACGAAGATCAGCTTTTTTGTCGCAGAAACACCTTCTTTCTCGTCAACATTAGTTTAAGATCGTTAACAGTTATTGCCCGTTCAATCCTTTTACTAATCCTTTGGCTTTTTTTGTACTAAAACGTTCGAGTCGACGTTTCGGATCGTCCCGGCTCTTGGACGAGACCTTGACACAAAATATTGTGACAAGTTAATGAAATTCAAAGGCCGTCTCTAATCGACTGGGGGAACACTTTGTCCCTTTCTAGGTCAAACTCGGTCAGATCCTTTGGTGGCAATGCAATTCGTAGCGTTCGAACATCGGGCGTGAACGTAAGAAAAAGGATCTTCGGATTCTTTTTCGAAAAACGTGTCTTGCAGATTCCTGGAGCGTTTCCCAGGCACGAGTTTCGTCTGATATTTGCAATTGCCTTTTTTCCTTTTTGGAACATCGATGCTTTTGTAAATGGAAAAACAAAAAGTGTTTCCAAAATTCGAGCTAATTTGGTAATTTTGAAAAGTTTTATCAATTGAAGCCGATTTATTTTAATAGACAACCCATTTGGTCATTATGTTTTAGAATTTACCTTTGAAATCATGTATGAGAAATTTTGAAATATTTCAAAAACCGTTAATAGTGCATTCAATTTTCTTAACGCATAACGTACTATCAAAGTCTAATAATGTTTTGCACTATCTTAATAATAACTTTTACGATTTTATTTTCTAATACAAGAAGGTATTAAACTATTCTGCTTTTCAGCTATTTCAGCTCTATGATATTCAGTTTTCTTCGTTGACATCCATTACATTTTAATTCTCACTTAAAAATCATAGTACGAAGATTCCAAAACATTCGTTCCAAAATCAAGCTGACTTTGAAAGAACAGCGAAACGAACGTAGAAACGTCTAGGCTGAACTTAGAGTGACCGATTCCCACTGAGTTCGGAAAGAATGCAGTGTGAAAATCGGAAACTAATGACATTAAGCGAATCGTTGCATCTACGTGTCCTTGGCCCTCGTGACCTTCTTTTCCTTCGCCTTTGAGTCAGTCTTCTCGGCGTGGAAATTAGGTGAAGACGCTCGATGACATAAATCTGTCGATTGTCCCGTGACCGAGTCAATATTTCCAAAATATTTAACACGCATCGACGCCCTCCCCCCGGATTGTCCATTATGCTGGCACGCGCCACTCGCAGTCGGGAGTCTTTGCGAGGAACCTCTTTCTTTTCACTCGCCCTTTAGGCCCCGGCTTCGCACCTTTCCCGGCCCATTCATTCTCTTCTCCCCCGTGATTAATCCCAATCAGCGACCTTGGCACACTGTGCCCTCGCGCCACGACAGCCAACCGGCTTTATTGGCGCATAAATTATTCACGCTTTCCTCGTCGTTGTTTGTACCATCAAGCTTCCGGAACACCAATACGATCGATGATACGTCCAACTGTTCTCCACGATTGAGATGTCAGATTTTCGAAAAATTTTGTATTTGGAGAAAAACGTTTAGCTGGAGTTGTTTTGTTAAGTCAGCGATCGGGTTTCAGTGTATTTTACAGTGATTGGTCCTTACACTTAGTATACTTTTAAAATATCTTAGAAATTTGTTTAGTGAACATTCCATCTCAAATTTTGGTGGTTTCGTCAGCTTTTTCTTTTAACGAAAATTGCACCGACAAAAATATCAATGAATTTTATAATTGAAAATCTTGAAGTCTTAAAAAATAAGTCATGGCACTGTCATTGTTCGAAGTGTCTTATATTATATTAGGAAAAGACGACTTCACTAATTGCTCAATCAAGACGAAACAATCGTAGAAAGTGACGCAACGACCAAACGGTCGACAATTTTACACTATATACATAAGTTCGCTGTAAATCTCAAGCAACCTGCTTTAGACTTTAGTGTTACATTCTTTCTGTGGGTCATTTCGGTAGTTTGAACATTTAGGCGACGATTTCGTGTCTTCGGGTGGATTCTTCTCGAGTAACGCTAATATACGTCATGTCGAGAGAATGACAGTGTTTTGCTTTTACTAAAGTTGTGAGATCGAGAGAATCATCTCTAGAAAGTTACAAATTGTTCGCTAACGTCCATTGTTGTCGTTTCGTTCTTACGTTGATTTATTTTTCAATTCCTGGCAGTAAGTCCTATTATTGTGTCAAAACATTGACTTTAGTCACAGCGATCTTTTACGTTATTAACAATTATTGAGCAAATTGTGATAAAAAAATTTTATTTCTTTTTACAGCGCTGTATTAACCAAAGATTTACTTTTCTTTTTCCATTAATAAAAATCGCATTTCATTAAAATTATTATTCATATACAAAACACAAAATAATTTAATTACTGCTCATCAATTTTCGATTGAATTGAATAAAATATCATTTCAGTCGTTCAAAAAATACTTCACACCTTCATATTTCACATTCTTCTCGAAACGTAAAATGTATTTCAAATACATTTTACGATTAGTTATTTATTAGATATAGAGTAAAAAACATTAACTTGTTTCTTTAAAATAACAAACAATCAAGTGACGAAAAAATTAATCAATCAAATGCATTTGGAAGTCAATTTCAAAACAGAGAACGTTGACAAGGCGATGTTAATTTGACTTGAAAAGGTAAACGAGCTAATTGAGCTACCGTAAAGCTAATAAATTCCACGGCAGAAACGGGAAACAAGAAATCATTATAAAGCTGAATATTAAAGGCAGACCTATAAAATAATAAAACTTCTATTAGAACGTTCGGTCGACCCTCCATTATGAACCTCGAAATTCCGTGAACTTTTATTAACCGTTGAAAGGCTGGAACCCTTGCATTTCACCATTACGTTCGTTATTTATTGCTGGCGTAACTAAACCTTTATTCACGTATAAGTTCTTTCTGTGCGCGTCTTACAGCCGAAAGAGTTGGAGAGGCGGACTTAATTAGTGTTAACAAGCCGCTAAAAGTTAATTATATCGTTGATATCCGTGACGTTAGGAATCCTTTTGATTTTAGATATTTTCAAAGAATTTGTTGAAACACTGAGTTCAATGTTCCTGGAAAAACATAGAACAACCATACAGAAAATATTTTGCTGTATCAGCGAACTGTTTGTTAACTTAACAAAATAATGTAGTCGTCTTATGGCCAACTGAGAAAACTAAGATGAGAAAAATAATGGTGTGCACAAAAAGATTTTCTAATGCTAAATGAAAAAATCTTGGATTAACATTTTGAAGTTAGCATCAACCAGAATTTTGTTGTTTTAAGCAAAATATGTAGCTTATGTAATAGTTTTTAAAAACATCCACTATAGTTGGTTAAACTAATTATTTTTCTATCAGTGTACTATTTTTATAATAAATTATTTGATTTCTTTTCATTTTAATGTTGATTAAAGAACGAATTCTGTGGAATTAAAAAAACATTTGTAATCATTCGCAAGTTTTTCGTAAATTAAAATGAAATTATATTATTAATTATAAAAAAATATAGAACAAGAAATAGACGGGAAATGCATTCTTCTGCTCGTAAGTCGTTTATAATATTCAAATCATTTGAATCAGTGATTAAAGAATTACACTTAGTACAGCAATTAACTTTTTTTGTGTCTCTTAAACACGCTCGTCCTAAAACAACATTTCCCGAACTTAATATAATAGTTTGTTTGTTTGCGAATCGTAATTTCGGCAGAGCTAATCTTCTAGTGCCATTTCACGACAGTGATGAATTTGCACATTTAGTGGCGACAATTTTGTCAACGTGACCCTTTTTCTACCTGACTTTTATTTCACGTAATTTAAGGTGTGATCAGTTTTTCCTTCGTTCGCTCGTGCGCTCGTTCGATTTGACTGAAATGTTAAAGTTACGTCAGTAATCGTTCGGCCGAGCGATGTCTTATTTGACTGACTGAGGATTTATTGAGTTCAATATTGGATAATTAATCACGTCGTCTTGATAAAATCAAGGCGACTCTTTGTCCTAAACGCGCAATCTTAAACTTTTAAGCTTTTTCTCGGAAAAAGGAGTTCGTCTTTACATTAAATATCTTGATAATTCAAAATTTTGTTAATAAATATATTAATAAATAAAATAATTAACGATTTAAAGATTATGAAATATTTAAAAACCTATTCTAGTAAAAATCAGAAATTATTCCTTATATTTAAACATGGAAACGATCAAGCATTATTAAAAGACATATGAATGTAAAATGAAAAAGAAAAGGTTAATATTATTACATAATTATTGGTCCAAATTGTGCACAGTATTCAAGAATAACGTATGGACATTCTTAAAACACTCTTTTTGCCGCAGAAGTTTAAATTTTGACTTTGAATTCTACTCTTTGACTCAAAATTTAAAGATATTAGTAAAAAATGGTTGTTTAATAGTGTCTCGTGACTGAGAAAAAAAATTAATGGCATTTACTGAATACAGTACATAATGTAACATTATAAATAAAAATTAAAAAAAAAAAAAAAAATTGATCAGAGTAAAATGACTTGAATTCCATGTGTAACAAGCTTTAAAACAGGAGAAAAACAACATTTACACCCGATCGCAATAAATTATCTTAACTAAGCGTGTTTATCGAAAACGACGAACATCATTTCTTCGGCTTGGAAACAGCTTTTGAACCGTTGCCTTTTAGGTCGCAAAATCCCAACGCCGAGCCAAATCGCCGATGATTGATATTGCTTAACTTTCGATTTTCCTCCGGATTTATACGCGAACGAAAATTGTATCACACTCGAAACGTCATGTTTCCGCGACTATAAATTTTCAGTCCACGTAAAATTTATATAAAAACAATGGCCTTATTTACAACCATGATCGAAGGTAAACGTGCGACAAAGGTTCGCGCTGAGTAAAGGCACCCTCGATCCTTCGCTCGCTAATCATTTTATAGCCCGAGCGCATTTTGGCTGAAAAGCGTAACAGGCGGCCTTTGTCAGCGAATCCTTCTTTTACCTGTCCGAGACTTTAACCCTGACGTAAAAGTGTTACAGTTCTTGTTATCGGAATGAAAGGGCCACGCAAACTTTCGAAAATATTACGCTTAAGTGTCGCACGGCTCTTGTTCCGCGCGGCGTTCCGGGAGGCACGTTTATTCGACTACATTTGCCGTACAAAGGAAAGGGCGAACGGTGATTTATTGTGATCGAGTTTTTCGTCACTGCCCTTTTACGCAAGATCGCAAACTTTGCCCCGGAACGTTAACCAATGTCAGGCGTATCAAAGAAAAGTTATGCCACTCGGACATTACGGCAATTCGAGTGTTCTGCAATACAATTCGCCGATGCAGTCGAGTTATTTGAAGAGGTTATTTACGATGGCTGTTCAAGGAGGGTTAATATGAAAAATTATGTAATAAATATCTTCGATCGGCGAAACTTGATTGATAACTTTTCGACCGTCGCGAAACGTGTGTGTTTGCTTTTCGAAAGCTCAAATTTTGGTTTTGAACGAATACGCTTTTATAAATAAAAATGTACTTTGAGATAAAAATATATCGAAAGCATATTTTGAATACGCGAAACATATTTTCAGCAAATATGTAGATATTTAATACATGTTTTTTTTTAATATTTCATTTCATATATCCATATAATATAAAAGAAAATAATTCTTTTATAAAAAGTATAAAAAATGTGTCAGTGAGGCTGCAAGTCACATGATATTTGTAAGAGAGGTAGGGAAAAGCGAGAAATTTCAATCCTTCAATCTTCATTTTTTAAAGTATAACAAATAATAAATAAACCAGTATGCAAACACAAAAATAGAAAATACTTAAAAGGAAAATTATTTAAAGTTTGTAAATAAATTTGGAAAGTTACTTTGACCAGATAAAAAATTAAAATTGAAATTATTTAAAAAATAACAAAATGTCACCCTCACAGAGTTTCACACTTAACATCTCTATTCCTATTTTCGGTAATTTCTATTTTCGTATGAATAGATGGCGCGACCGCATCAATGAGAATGGGTTAAGTCATGATTTTTAAACTACGTCTGATTGCAAGTAAAAGAGCAAACTTTACTCGAATACTAATGAACAATTGTGATAATGCTGTTATTATTACCCTAAAACAAATTCAACATGAAAAATAGAGGCTACTAAAACTTTTTACCCACTGAATATACGAAACTATAAACTGTTGGTGAGTTCTTACAATAAGTAGCCGAAAAAAGTAAATTTTTTATCATAATGGCATAATGGCATCATTGTAAAAATTACGACATGCTCGAAAACCTAGAAGAGTTCTTAGCGCGCCATGATGAAACTCAATTTCTATGATTCGGTTAGTGCGGCTTATAAAACTAAACAAGCGGCGATATAAATGTATAAAACGTCGGAAGAGTTCGGCAAAAAAGATGTCGGGTAAGAGAAAATGAAAGAAAGGACAAAATTTATGGTTTTACGCCAAACAGGGAAATGTCAAAGCGGTGCATTGAACGCACTGCGATGTTTCTATGAGAAATGCCGCAGGACAGTTACGCTACTTCGGCGCACCAAGCGGAATTCAAGGTCGAACTTTGGTGTACCATTATGGTCGATGCGGTAGACCAACTGCCATATCTCAGTGTCAAAATTTCACTTTTATCGGCCCTCGCTTTCTCTGCATGAGACATTTTCATCCGGAAACCAAATTTTCATTATGAAAAAAAGAGATCTTTCGTGTTGGCAAAACCACATTGGTTTCGCTTCGACTTTAGCGACAGTGACATCTGGCTTGAGAATTCTTTTTTCTTATGAAAATTACCGCTTTTGATGAAAATCTGCAGTGTAAATTTGTCCACAATTAGATTTTCTGGTCCGACATGCTAGATTTCTGAATTCCAGTAAGCGGTAAATTTGGGTTTTGTTAAAATTGTCTTAATTTAAACAAAAGACGATCAGAAATGTTGACTAGAAGTTAGAAATATGATTTTTTAAATGCAATTCAATTTATTGATAGATATATAATGAGAGATTCTTTAATTATTTTTTTAATTTTATTAAAAGATTAAAAGACATTAAATATCAAAAGTATTAAAAAATATTAGAAATATTTAATATGAGTATCTATTGATTTGCTTAATTCATTCAATAAATTCAGATAATTATATTATAATTGAGATTATGATAATGACATTAAACGTCAAACGTCATGACGTCGTATGATGTCAAAATAATAACAAAATTTAAATAAGATGACAAATTTTATTTTTAATTTTAATCAAATTCGATTGAATTTTAATTGCTGCAATTTCCAACAACATAACCCACATACCTTAATCTAATTATATTGGTTGACAGATTATATTGGTTTGTTTGTTGAATTTGAAATCATTCACTTGTATAAATTGACTTTCGGTTGTCACAAGGATTTATTTTTCTCAGAGCGAAACTAGAAAATGTATTTGTTTTTGTAATCAAATACTTTCATTGATAAATTCGAATCGAACTAATATAATATTACAATAAAAATATGACAGCTGTAGCAGTTCGCAATGTTTTTCTTTGTGCGCCACGAAAATCGCGCTATCGTTGCCTATCGACCGAAACTTTTGTAAACCAAAACAAGTTATCTAATTTACTGTTATCTGAAAATCAGTGTCTGAGGTCGTGCAATATTTTTTCGAAATACAAATTGTGAACGAAACGTTTAAAGATGTTTATGGATCTATTAGACTTTAAAATAAACATCACGGTACGGCCTTTATTGTAGATACAGTTTTGCGTAAGATACGTTTTCGCTGAGTTCGGCATAGGTATATAGCAAACATAGGTCGTCATTTTCGGAAAAATTTCACGTTTCAACGCCGATAACAAAGGGACAAATGTGTGGACTAAAATTTGTAAAAGATTTTAGTTAAAAATAATTTTCTTATTTTTTTCTCTACCTTGTCAAAAGATATTTACTTTTTTATGAGAAGAAAAAGTATTTTGTAAACAGATATAATTATTAAATTAGGCTTATGTTTGAGAAGTAATAATTTATCTTAAATGAAAGATTTAACTTTACGACGTAACGACAGTTATTTTATCCTCATATATTTATTATACAAAAATGAAAATATTTCTCCTTCATACGAAAATATCGCACTCAATTCGGAAAAAATGATGTACTATTATTCTAACATATGTTTTGTGTATGAAATTGTATACAATTTTGATTCGATAAGTTTAGAAAATATTTCGAACATCAGCAGCCAACTCATTTCACTCGAGAATTGAACCAATTTTACGAAACAAGATTGCAAGATTTACGACGCCCCGGTAGTAGAGAAGATAATAATCATGAACCAATTTACTTAGGACAATGCAATCCTATAAACCGAGGGTTACTGACATAATTAAATCCAGATATTCTAATGACCATGACATAACTAGACAGGCCCTTGTTAAGTAACGTCATTGGTAAATAAATATTATCACTTGTTTTGGAAAACAATTATCTTATTAGCTCAACAACGGAGATAGCTGCGCGTAAAACAATTGGTTGAAATTGCGTGAATTTGGAGTATTCTACGGTACAGATAACAGTATTGTTTTGAAAGGCCACGAGCATTGAAAATGTATCCTAGAAGAGCGTGCTGATATATATTTTTGTATCTTGAGAGACCTTGTTTAACTAACCAGGTGTTGCGCAAAAATTTTGGGACATAATAATAACAACTAGCAGGTAATAAACAAAGTGATTTATAATTTGACAATTCCATCAATTCTTCAGTTTTATCTTTCAGCATAGCAGCTTAAAAATTCAACGAAGAAGTAAATATATGCAAATTAAGTTGTTTTGAAGACAATTATTTTATCATTATTACTATATTTAATTTTTTTATCAAGGTTGAATATCGCTATTCCAGAAAAAGGTAGTCTGTATAAGAAATTGAAAAATGTTAATACGTGCAAGTATGATTTTGAATTTCTTACAATTATTCCCACAGTTTTATTCGCTTTAGCTAGTTCATATATCACACAACAAGCTGAATCAAATCATAAGCAATTCGCCATGAAATTAATCTGCCGTTTCATCTTCGATTGTCGCGCAATATTTCCCGTGTAAAACACGTACCGTTACAAATGGTACGGTTGGGTGTGCGTCGCGCAATAAATTCCCTATCGATAGGATAATATTCGGAGGACGATTATACACCAACCGAGGCCTAAACGTGAAATATTCAGACTCTAGTCGGCCAGCGTTGCAAATTAAATAATCACCTGACATAGGCGGTCTATATTCATCGACATAAATTTGATATTGATATGATGAGGGTGCGCTTACGGGTTCCAGGCTCAGATATAATCGAATAGGTCGATCGACCGATTAGTTATGGGAATATTATTATCCGTACGCGTCGTTCTGAGGATGATATTTCACGCATTGATAACGTGGATCAGATAATTAATTTGTGATTGTATCCACAGTGAGATAAAAATATCATAAATTTTATTTCAAAATTCTAGATCATGGTGATATACTTCTTCCTTTGGATACTATATCATGG
>JABFOV010004358.1:0-10360 GCA_022817685.1 Aradophagus sp. ZL-2020 | reverse complement strand
TTTTTTTTTTTTAATTAAACAAAAACCCACCTCTAATGACTTACTTTTTTTTCGATTCATTTATTTGTCACGTGAAATATTATATACATTGATTTGCAAACAATTTGTATCCCCGGGTGTACATTCCAACTAGTAAACTTTTCTCGGCCAGTTCGCTCAGTCTCTCGACTTGTCCCAGGATAAGAGCTATTATTGCGCGCGATTATTCCTCGGGCAGCAAAGAGAAGAAGAAAAGGGGAAGGAGGAAGTGCGATTACACGAGCGATAAAAGTGGCGACCAAGTGTTTGGCCTGGTTCGATTTCGAGGGAATACCTGAAGGTGCGAGGAACTCGGCCGGACTGCCGCCAGAAGGTGCAGGGGGCCCCTGGCTGGGGGGCCCTGTCAGGAATTCCGGCGGCCCTCCTCCCGCGCCAGGTGGAGGATATTCTCCTGTCACAGCAGCCGCGGCTGCCATTCCTGCTATACTAGCCGGATCCAAGCCTGTCACAAACAGATTCCGAACTACTCAGCCAACGTCGTACCACGCGACCAACTCCGAATCCCGATGCATTATACATGAACGTCTCATCCTCGGAGCGTACGCGCCATTATTATGTATTATTACAAAGTATTACCATTCAGAATGTGCCCATTATTCGGGATTTCACGTGAACGTACGCTGGCATTAGATAGGCGCGCGGACGGACAACCACTAGGAATTTATATTGTTCGGAGGCAGTGTTTCGGTGACGTCACGAGCCACGGTATACTGGACGGGGCGAATTAATATAAACCGAGAGAAATATGTTGTGAAAATTACCAACTTCTTTTTATCGACGTATTCAAAACTTGTAAAGTCGTGAAGTTAAGATTTTTCATTTTTTTTTTTTTTTTAATTCTGTACGAAACTATAGAAAAGTGTGAAATTAGATTGAATGTGATTATGAAAGGGGCATTTTTATTACATTTCAGTTTTTTCCAAGTGATCGACAAAGTAAGAAGACGTTTTAATAGACATTTTTTAAGTTTAAGTTTGTAAGTAAGTACAAAAAGTTGATTCCAACTTGGCAATGAAAAATTTACATCAATCTTGTAATGTTATGTCGAGATTTTTACACTTTTCACGTTTCACACGTTTCTCGAAGTACGATCAGATAAATGTTGTAAAAAATCCACCCATTCGTTTACCGACTTCATGGTTTACTTTGTAATAACATATTTTAAAATCAATGGGAAATGTAGACTGTTTCAGCGTCGCAAAATCAAGTTCCTCGTTTTAAAAAATTACCAACAGCGTCTCAATTTTTCACAATTTAAAACTTGTTTTTTTTACCGTAAGCTAAATATGATTATTCATCGTCAACGTTTCCCTTTAACAGTGAGCGATATTTTTCCCAGAAATGTCATTTTTCAGTTATCTTTACTTTGCAGAAACATCAAATGCTTTTCAATCTAACGAGAAAAGTTAACATTCCATTTTACGCGTACAAAGAAAATATTACTCTCAGTGAGCAAAGTACACGCTTTTCTCACAAGTGGGACGAGTACAAACTTTCATAGACCACGCGTGAGAAAAGGGAAACCCTTGCGCACTAGCCGTCGAAAACATATCAACATATTCTGGGAAAGATATTTTCAGCGACTTATCTCGAAAGCGCGGATCGAATGGCTGACTCACCGGGCGTTCCAGGACCACTGAAGGGAGGCACGTGGGGGTGGGGCGGCGGATGTCCGCCGAAAAATTCGTGGTGAAACGCGACTGGCGCGCCGTAACTGAAGTCGAACTTCTCTGCGGCGAAGTACGGGAATCCCGGCGGAGGGCCGTCCTCGCCACCCAAAGCTCCGTGGTTGAGGTTCAACGGGAAGCCCCTCATCTTGCGGGAGCCGCCAAAAAAAGGGCTCCTGCCCATCGACGTCAACTGCTTCAGTCGGCGCTCTTTACTCCTTTTATTTTGAAACCACACCTGCCAAAAGCACGCAACCGAACTCTGTCAATCGATTCAGTCGCTCCGTCATTCCCCGCGATAGCTACGCAGATTATGCTCGGAAGGCGAACGCTCGTAATTTATCGCGGACGTTCGCTGCATTAATGCTCTCTAAAATATTAACCTTGGTCCCAGGCTTACGTCATTTTGCCAATTTTTTCCACGTCACCGAGGGGACTTTGATATTGAAAGTTATTAATTCCGGAAGGTAGCGAAGACAAATGATTATTGATTTTACAGGAACACTGCGAAAACCAAGCGTTTTACAATAAAAAACAACTTTAACACTTTCAATAAGCTTGAAATAGATGAAAGTCTTTGAAAAATGTGTTTTATTTTAAAACGCTTGTTTCTTTATTTATCGAGTGGATTATTTTCCTTTTTTTTTAAACCTTGGTTATGAAATTTGATTATTTTTCATGTTGAAGATCCTTATACATAATGTTCAAAAAGAATCATATTTTATAATTTAGGAACATATACTAAAATTTCTTATATATATATTGTACAAACTCGTTCGTGAATTCTCATAATATTACAGCACCGTTCCGACAATTGTCGTACCGCAGCTGTCAAATGAGGCGCACGAGCGAGGATCCACGGCACTCGATATAGCGAGATCGATGAAAAACGTCTTGAGCGTTCGCCTTGTCACGCGTGTCGGGGAAACAGATGACCTTATAAGGAGCCTCGTGAAATTCAATTTCAATTGCCGCCCGGGCGGTGATTAATGCAACGTATAAATCACGGCTGATGCGTTTGCGTGCGCGCATGCAAATGTGATCGACAAGTGTTGCACAATCAGTTGGCTGAAATTGAATCGGGCGCGAGGAAAGTCAAAGAAATGTGATGGATGGCCACGTGGATTACCTGTATTACCCTCATCGGTAAACCGGTTTCTTTGGCGAGCTGTTCCCTAATGTGCCTCGTTGGCTTCGGGGTTTGCGAAAAGGCGGTTTTCAGGATTTCCAACTGTTTCGCCTTGATGGTCGTTCGCGGGCCGCGTCGCTTCGAGCCGGCGCCACCGTCGCCGCTGCCGCCGCCAGCGCCACCATCCGGGCTCTTGTTCTCCGTTTGACTGTCGCGCGTCTCGGGGTCGCCGTCCAGCGAACCTGAAATCACATTTATAGCCATCGTTACACTTTCTTGTTTTCCCTTTTTTCTTTAATTCATTTTTATATTATTGTTTTTATTGATAATCAAACGGGGCAAAGAATTTCAACCTCAAAAATCGTTGTATTTTATTAACCATTTTGGACTTGTTGGATATACGAGATGAATGCGCTCAGGGGGCGCCCTTCATTGAAATTTTAATGTTTGACAAAGAAATTAGAAAATGATGAACAGAAATTCGCAACTTTACTTTTTAATAACTGATTGATGAAATTGATGAAATGCACTGTCAACATTGCACAACGCCAAGTTTTGAACAGTACTGTAAAATCCTGAGTTAAAATTGATATCTTTATCGTTTCAATGTAATATTTTGAGGTGGAACTTAAAATATTCAATTATAAAAGTATTTTAATAGTGAATCATAAAACTTTTAAAATACTGTAAACGTTATACAAGTATCATTGATTATCAAAAAAAATTAAACTTAATTGCCTGTAGAAAATTAAATTTTAAGTAATTAAAATAAAATTTACGTCCGTAACGTTACTGTAATCGAACGTTCGAAGTAAAAAACTAATTTTATTTGTCGAATAATTAACGATTTACTGATAATTAAATTCACTCTCTAAAATCGTTAGTAGAACGATTCGCTTATCTTAAATTACTAGAAAAAATAAGTGTATCTACTTTAACAAAGATTTCAATTCACAAAAATGTAATTATATCGTGACGAAGGATTTACTCCCGCAATAAGAGATTAAGGAATTCTTATTGACTGACGCCTATTTGTCTCGTTGACAAACGCAAACTGGTTTTCGGCATAAAATATTTGTTATCTCTGAATTACTTGGCAAGTTCGGAATTTTAATTATTTCGCTCGTATCAGATGCTGCGGTTCAAGTGTTCGGAATATTTATAAACGAATTATCCATTATCGTTACTCCATTTCAATTCATACTCTCATTTTTGTATTTATTTAAACCAGACCATTAAAAAAAGTAGTCTCTTACAGACTACTTAAATTATGAGATTATAATTTCGAAACCACTTGCTTCTCCAGAACTTGTTTTTTCAAGTAAATCTAAACAAAATATTTTACCATATTTAGATTTATGGATCTTAGAATTACAAGTTAAACGCAGAATTATTTTGGATCAAGTTTAAAATCTACCGTCGTCCAAAATCCTTAAACTCGCTCCAACCTCAGTCATTAATTACCTCAAAATTCTAGGATCTCCCAATGAGAATGTCGCAATGCCAAGTATACGACAATTATTAAACTTGGTATTTGAAATATCTAAAAATGATTAAACTTTTATTATTAACCCGAAGAATCTTTTTCCACAACCATTCCTGAATGCAAATCGAACAAATTAACAAGCCTTTCCACTCGATCTCCGCGCTTCTCACAGTCAAGCCGGGGTGTTGTCGATCCCACACTGCCGCGGGGCAGGAATGAATTTTCGGCGCTTGTAAAAACATATCGCTTTCCGGGCGAACGCCCCTAAGAATAACTGCGGGCTTCCGGTGGCGAGGCGGGCCCGGGGCCACCGACGCGTTGTTGTTCTACGGAAGTGTACTCGTGCGATAACGCGACCGATGACTTTGGCCAAACAGACGACAGCAGGTAGTCGCGGAGTGGTCGCTCCATCTTCATCGGAAAGAAAGGCAGGAAGGAGGGAAAAAAGAAGGACCTGGAGAAAGAGAGGGCGAGGGGAGGGGGCTTATAACAATCCCCGGAAGCAACGGAACCCCATCGGATTATAATGGCTCCCCGTCGAAACTTATAGGGTGCGGGATAATCTAGACAAGAGCGGTCGAGGGAGCCTTAACCGCGGGACAAAGAAAATGTTTGGACAGTGTCACGCCGCAGAACGAGGGGGCATCCTTCTCCATAACAGTTGCTTCGTCTTCGTCGCTCTCGGTGTCGGGGGCCGCGATTTTCAAGAGGCACCAGTCATCGAGGCATTGTGCCGATAAAAGAGCAGGAGGCCAGACGCGAATAATGCACGGGGTCGCGTTCAACGTGTTATTTTTTTCTCTTTCTTTTTTTTTCCTTCGTCGTTTTGTACTTCGTCTTGGTACTTTTTGTTAACCTGGCTTTCCTCCTTCGAGCGCAGGGGGCGCTAGCGAACAAAGGGGAAACAACGGCGAAATCCGATTAGCCGGTGTCGTCGAAAGTGCGGCCTCGATGGCGCTAATCGAAGCTAGTTTACACGTCCCCGGACAGCGTTTGGGATTGTTTTACCGTTTGTCTTCGCCTCGTTGGGGCCGACAAAAACGTCCGGCCGGCGATCGGGCATTCTGTCGAATCACGTTCGGCCTGGCGCAGTCATTATGATTAACACGTTTCTCCTTTTCGGCGGCCCATTTTTCTGTCAACCTGACAGCCGGGAGAAATGTTTTAAATAATTAGCCGCGCCTCGCCGCCTGACGGCGTCGGCCTCTGCGGCCGCGACTGCGCAGATGATGTCTCGAATGACAAATTGTGAGGCGCGATTGGTTGCGGAGAAAGGAGTGCTTGGGCGAGGCAGATACACGATGATGAATCGCGATGACGAGCTGGCTTTGCGGCGTTTTTTCTTATCGTTTTTTTTGTTGTTGTTTTTTTCTTTTTTTCTTGGAAAGTTTGGTAAATATTTCAGAGATCGCGCGAAAGCAGGAATGATTTTGACGATGACTGTGAAATCGCGGTAAGGTTTTTTGTTTATGTATATTTATATTTTTTTCTAGAAATATTTAATCGACTGAGAAACTTCATCTGCCTTGAAAAAAGCGCTAGTTGAACAAACTAGAATTTGTTTGTTTAAATTAAATCAACGAGTTGTTATTCGATAAACTAAATACGTTCTTGAAACTACTTAATGAACTTGCCGAATTCAATTTATTTGATAATTATAATCAAATTGCTGCATTGGATATGCACAGTTATAAGCGGAATGGTTTTCTGGTAATTGTAACTAAAGTAATTCAACTAAATAATTTGGTTGAATCAACCGGGTTCTTCTTCTAAGTGTGATCATTCGAAAGAAATTATTAGAATAAACAAAAATGTTATTGTTATTGTCAACGAACAATACCATGATTGTCTTATTGTTCGTTTTCGTAAAGTCATTTGATTTTGAAAATTTTGTATTAGTATTTTATTAGTGAATGCTCTGGAATTCTTCAGCAAGTTGAAGAAGGACATTATATCTTCTTATTTAATTTTACAACTTACTACACTGATACAACAAACTTACCTTAATGTAAGACACCAACTAAAATAAAATCAGAGATTTAATGTCTTTTATTTTTTCACTATTATTTTTTTCTACGAATTGTTTAATCGAGATATCGATCAACTTATATTTTTAACATTCAGATAATATATTTACATATTTTGATACACTAATATACATTGTGTCTATAATATCGATCGAATTCGAAAAACACATTGGACCATACTCATAAATGTGGTGTTAATAATAATAACAAAAAATCCCTTATTGAAATCAAATTTATGAATGTAAGTTCAAAGTGAAAATTTTGTTACTACGTGATTCAAAGTATTTTTTTTGTCTAGACATTTGTCATTACCAAAGCATCAAAAGTGTTTCAAATTAGTATTTTTTTATAGCGAATATATAATTTGTCATTTCTCAATTGAAAACACATTCATAAACGTGGTCCAATGTCATATCAATCATTGAGTTCACAAAGAGAAACATTGTATCGAAATATCCATTCAACATAAAAAAACACTAAACTGTTCAATAAAAGTGGTTCAGGGATAAAACCATAATCTGCCCAAAGCACTGCAAAAATAAGTCCCTTACAAAGTACTAACATCAAGAAAGTCAACAGTTTCAAATTACTTAAAACAAGAAATGTCAGAGAAACCAGTAGTTTTACACTACTATTCAACATGTGAATTAAACTAGATTATAAGAGACGACATCTTTCAGTGAAATTACTGAACTTTACAGTAAAAACCACGACTGTACCGCAATACGATGCATTTGCGACAGCTCGTTCTGACAAGTTTAGTAATTACAGGTCAATCCCTCGACTGCAAAACGGTTCACTAGTTTTATCTATAATTTTCTCCGCGTAAAATTACAACACAATGACGACAGATGGCTCGAATGTCGGCCGTGCGTTACGTAAAAGCGATTAGCGTGGCAAGTTAAGTGGGTTCGGGCACAGTGGCCGTACACACCTTGATCCTCGGAATCCTCCTGCTTGCACGGGTCGCCGCCGAGGGGAAGATCGCCGGCGTGGCCGACGCCTTGGTCCCGGGGCCCTCCCGGACCCATGCCGTGTGGCCCCAGGTGAGGCCCGCCGACCGAGCCATGCACCTGATGCCCGACGCTGCCGCCATCTTCGTCCTCGTCTTCCGAGCCCGAGCCCATCAGCGAGTCCCCGCCTGTAAAAACAAACATTACTGTAATGAAAGGCTTGCACTTTTAATTGACGCCATTTGCCGAAAGTAATGAAACCTTTCGCCGCGTGATTAATGGCCTCACGCAACGCCTAACAAATAATTACAACGCTCCTCGCGGCCCGAGAAGAGTTTATCATCTATATTACGGGGGAGGCTGCCGCTCCCGCCGGCCGCTTCATTTTTCCACGCGCCGTTGACAATCGGCCGAACCATTCGGAAGCCCGCCTTTTCGTCTTTTCATTTCGTACACTGAGAAAACCGTATTGTGAACTTTACGTGACATATTGTAACGTGGGCAATTTCATATAGTCAACTGTTTACGATATCATATCGTAACTAACTTGGGCCAATGACATTGCTAGATTCTTCGACCAATAAGCATACTGGAAATTTCACCATCACATTGTACAATATTGTTTTCTCAATGTACTATTCGTCGGACACGGTTTTTTAATGTAATGAAAATGAAATATCTTTATAGTTATCAAATTCAACACACAAAATAAACGCAAGACTTCTTATCTATCTCGTTTCAAAACTCATCCGAGACTCTTAATTTCGAATGAGTCGCATTCAATTTTTCTTCGTGCTTGATTCGTTTGTTCGAAAGTCATTTATCAAGTATTTTATAAAATTTGCCTTTAATTAAATCAACCGTTAAAAACGTGGTTGCATCTTTGGTTAATTCAACTTGAATAAATATAGTCGGAGAAAGCGGAGGTGAGTTGTGAATATTCACTGATTGGCGCTCGAGAGAGGCATTTTTTTTTTTTTTTTTTTTTTTTTTCAATCAAAGCCGCTCGATGGCTTTGTTTCAAGAAAATGACAATTAATTGGAGCCTCATTGATACCTCATTAACGATTAATTGAGACATCACACCGACTATTTGTTAACCGATAATTGCGCAGGCTGATTAAAAATTCATTCTTGAGCTGTTGAGAGCGCGGGTGATTTTTATCGCGGTTTGAATCGTTGTTTCATACAATTTTTATGCCTACAAGGGGCGATAGTCTATCTTTATTGTTGATCGGCGAAACGCGTCGCTAAAACATGTAATTATATGGAAAAAATAGCACGTGTATGCTAGGTAAACAAATAATGGTGTGTAGGTGTGGCAAGTGTAGTAGTAAGTATATTTATAATTACATTTATATGTAAATATACTGTTAGCTGAATACATTTACGATAGTAAGACAGTCTCATTTTTTAATTGAACCATCTAAGAAATGTAACAATTTTTTTTCACTTTATTATACTTGCGTCATTAAAACCTTTATATATACTTGTAAAAGCCAGTGTAAAATTACATAACTTTCACAGCTAACTGTGTGGAAAAAGTATTCACATGATAGGTTAAGTGATCTGATAAATTGTATGCAGCTTTTTACGAATTGGTTGCAACATTATACTTCTGCGTAATTTTGTACACATACGTTGTAAAATAACAAATTGTGCTTTTACATTAACTTTGTAAAATACGGTACTTTGTCTTCACATTTGCAATAAGCATGTAATTTTATGCTCAGTGTCAATGTTCTTGAAGATTCAAGCGTTTATTAATAAACAAAAATAAAATCTAATATACTTTTCTTCATACAAATAATAGATTTTTTACTGAATAATTTTACAAGAAGAAGCTAGAATACTTTAATATCTGAGAATATAATTTTGTCATTTTTGATTGCAATATATGTTACGAAATCATATACATTTAATTTTCGTTTATTAAAAAAACGTTGGACTTGTGACCATTGACAATCAACGCAATTTCACATTTCGTTTTTAGTGTGTGTTTTTATCACAAACATTGATATATTTATATCCTGCCATTGATTTGAAAAAACAATGACTCAGTCAGTGTTTGCAACAACCATAAACGGCTGATACGCGGCACAATTAGCAACCCTCGACGACGAAATTACATTCATCTCAACTGAATGGCGAAACGCGTTGCTCATTTACGCCCCGCTACCCACCGTCTCGGTGATGGAAAACGAATCGAACGATGAAATGACCAACAAATAGGTCCTAACGTCGGGAAATGAACTCGTCCGACGAGGAAAACATTTCTGTTTTCGGCCGCGACAATGAGCCGGCGCGGGGAGGGCAACTATCAATTATCCGAGTCGGACAAGAGGACAAAGGCCCGACGGAATTAGCCGCGCGCAACCCTCTCGTGCTCGAGTGGCGAGCCCCGGCCGGGACAATGGCGGATTTCACAGTTTTTCAAAAAGTCATCATAGAGCGATCGCCGGGCCCGACGGGCCATTAAAGCAAGACGCGGCGGCCGGATCCGCGCCGGCGAATCGGCCTCCTTCACCTGTCGGGGGGGCTTCGACTCGATAAGTTACTGGCGTCAATCGTGGTGCGCGTCGGCTTGCGGTTAGGTGTCGGCGGCGCGCGACAAAGGGAACCCGCTGCGTAACGTAACGACCTTCGCTTTGCAGTTTCGTGCTTACAAAAGCCCGTGAAACCGAGCCGCCCCCCTGCCCCCGCCCCCCTGTCCCCGCTTTCGGGACCCACTCGACGCTGGCCAGAAACCCGGGCTATTTTCACAGCTTGCGCCGCGCCGCTTGAAAGGCGCGCTGCCCCGCCCGAAACTCGGTGCCCTCTGACCCCCCCCCCCCCCCCCCCCCCCCCGCCCCCCCCCCCCCCCCCGCCGCTGCCCCCCCTCGCCCACCCCCGCACCCACCCCGCGACGCCGGCGGGGGGCATATCTGACACTGGCCGTTATTGGTGTGTCTCTCTTTCCCCACGTCCTCCCCTCTCGCTCGCTCCTGCCCTGTGCCGGCGCACGCCGTATATGTTCACCACCGCGAGGGATCGGTGACCACGTCAACGTTCCTTCCAGG
>JABFOV010004357.1:0-14093 GCA_022817685.1 Aradophagus sp. ZL-2020 | reverse complement strand
AACCAGTGTTGGAAACCTCATACATACATTTATCTTACGATGTACTGGACTTGGAAAAATGAGTTTTAAGTTGGTAGCACCTAGAGTTGGTAGCTTTTGGTGCTACCAACTTAAAACTCATTTCTTCCCTCGTCCAACAATACACTATTTTTCTCTCCGTGTAGTTTCAAGGTTCGCCAATTCAGGCCCAAACTTGTTGTCTAATGTACCATAAATTCATAATTAGGTCTACATTGATTTACGTTCGATTTAACACTTAACAATTCAAAATTCAACGTTACATTAAATCCTCTCGACAAATCAAATTCAACATCAATTTATACTACAATTCAGTTTCAATTTTAATACACGGTTCACAAATGATACAAAACAACAACGCCCTCTCGAGAACTTTTAATTTGTCGGTGCCGAATTACACTGATAAAAGTGAGCACATAAAACCAAACATACGTGACAGCATCAAAAGTTCGGTTGGTCAACTTCGGCAAATAACAAAAGCCACTGACGCTTCTTCCGATAGCAAAGAAAAATCGAAGTTGTTGTTTCTTTTTGTCAATTCGTCAACGCGTCAGGAAACAACGAGTCGTTTCCTTTAAATCAATAACAGAAATTAAAAGAGTGCCTCCATTTGTGTAAAAATGTTTGTAAGAAATGATGAAAAATAATTTACAGCAAGTTAAAAAAAGAGTTTATAAACAAATATAGACTTTAAACATTTTTTTACAAAAAGACAAGAAACAAAATACCTAAACTAAATAAAAAAAAATTAAAGCAAATTGATAGATGTAGACAACGTGAATGTATTTATGTAGACAAACCGCATATGTAGACAATCCGGATGTAGAATATCCGAAAGTTCATGATATACGTTTTTATATGTTCGTGTTTTAGATTTTCATTTATAAAAACTGTTCACATATAATGATTTAAACAAAAACTGTCTAAAATAAAGGCGAATGGAGACACTTTTGGTGCCTCAGCCATGCAAAACGTCTCAAACCGAGGCACATCTTTCTATAATACAAACGAAATGAATTGTGTCGATAATTGAAACAAAAAAAGGCATTAATTATGGAGAAAGTAATCGAGCTAATCGAGCTCGGAAGAAGGGTGTGTAAACGTCGTAAAAATTGTACAGATATGGCGGACAGTTGCGCCATCTAGGCCGGCCGAAAACATTTCTCAAAAGGTGAATCTCGCGACAAAGAGGTCGTACAAATAGTCGGAAAAACGCGATCGAAAGAAAGATCTGTGTATCAAAACAAGGGCTGGGAGGACATGGAAAAACCGCCGATCTGGTTCGAGTTTCCCGCCGGAACGTGAACGTTCAAACATCCTACAGACGTATAAACACGTATTAAATGTCCACCAAACGTCGGTTTGAGTTTGAACAACTTTCCTTTCGGGTTGTTTGCCTCTTTCAACATCAGCGTTAATGTTACTTTTATTGTTATCATTATCGTTTACTTTACTAAATAACCCTTCTTCGTTTATTTATTATTTTTTTTTTTTTTTTTTTTGGTTCGGATTTGGAAAACCGATGAGCTGCTGAGATGGTGAGTATGATTGTCTAGATTCCGGGCTTTGTGCAAATCATCGCCAAGCTTTGCCGTTGAATTTTCTTTGGCTTGTCTCTCGTGCATCACTGCGACTAGCTTCAAATTTCAATCGTCACTCGGCGGTCCGGGGACTCGGCATCGCGATACAGATGGCGCTGTGGTCATCTTAAAACAGTATCTTATGAACCGAGGGAGTAAAACGCGACTTTACTCCCTCGGTGTATAATATATTCCTTCGTGGTCACGAGTGCTAGAAAAGCAGTTTTACTCTCTTAAGAACGCGGGAGTAAAGTGTTGCTTTGCTCCCGCGAAGAAGTAAAATGCTTTTCGGATCGAGCAAAAGGAAGTTTTGCTCTTAAGAGAGTAAAGAAATGTTTGTCTTTCGTTTTTTGAGAGAGAAAAGTTTTTTTTTTTTTTTTTTTTGGAAAACCTGACGTAAAAAAGTTGTGCGCCATCTGCCGTCCGATACTGCGATTTTTTAGATTATAGCGATAGTTTTTTTTTTTTTTTTTAAATAAGAAACATTTGAACAAAAAATGTCTTATTTTAAGTTACAAATATTTGGGATTGAGACATTTTTGTCCCTAAATTTTGGCGAGAGAAAACGAGAGGAAAAATCGCAAACCTCGTCCCCGGAATCTGTAAAGTCATTGTGGCCTTAAGGTGCACTGTAAAAAAAACTTTAATTGTAAAATGTACATTTACCTCGAATACAAAATACTGTAAAACTAAAGTCGAATTATAAATGTTAACCAATCAGGTTGTTTTAGTTTTGAAATGAAATTAAAATTCAACTTTAACTTTACTGGATACATTTTTTAAAATCAAAGTTCTTTATACAGTTTGTTTTGTCGTTGACTAAGCAATTCGAAATTAACGTAATCTCACCTTTTACAATTGAAAATCGATAATATTTCACTCAAAATATTTTAGTGATAATGTTAATGTGATATTATAATATTATTAGATTTACATTCTTATATTTCAAATTACTATCTTCTATTCGAATTTCGATTCAAGGGATTAGTTTCATTCACTAATGTAATTAGAAAACTAAACGACAAGTACATTAAAATTGATATACGAAAATTGAATAAAGATAAACGGAGGGACCTAAAGCTCTATTTGTCTTTATTTTTTTTAACTTTGTATTTTAACATTTTTGCTGTTTAATTTTCTAACTACTAGTTTGAATTGTGTTACTACTTGAATATAAAATTTGTAATAGTAGCTTCTCCCACAAATATATCACGTAGCAAAGTGAAGTTTTTACTTCGAAAACTTTTAATTCTTTCACGATCAAAAAAAAAAAAAAAAAAAAAAAAAAATGAAAAAAAATAGCACTTAGATTATTAGATGTAATCACAAAACTGTGAATACAAAGACTTTCTAAATATACTGCGTTGAAGATAATTGAACAAAACTGAATGAAAAATTGTATTTGATCATCATCTATGACAAAAATCATTTAAATTGAGGAACATTTAAAACAACGCTTAATTTACATGATTAACGTTAAATCACATTTTTCGATACGTCAATCAGTTTAAATCATTTTATACTGGGATACGATATGTAATTTTTTTGTATCACAACGCGGCGTGATGGGACGCAAGTCCTCAGTCTATTTGGGCAAATCTACCCCCACCCTTTTCAAACGATCTCATTAAAAGCCACCAAAAACTCTTTAATTCTCATTGAAGTCTCATTAAAAATGAACAGTTTTCTATCGCAACTTTTTCCAAGTGAAATAATAATATTTTATTGAAAAAAAATTAATAATTGAATTGGATCAAGTAAATGTACCATTAATTGATCGAGAGGCATCACAATTGATTCCTACTAAATAATCGATACATTTGATGAATGGGCAAAGTACCCATTTGATCACAATGATCATATAGCATTTCACTCAATTTTAATAGGTTTTAATTAGTACTTAATTAGCATTAGTGAGTTTGTCCAAATAAAACTCATTAGATATGAGTGGATAACATATTCAGAAATAGGATTGAATCGACCAATACCTTATTAGAAAAAATATTGACTATTAAATTGGATTCAATAAGTAAATGTACCGTTAGTTGAATGAGTGGTATCACGATTGATTCTTATTAAATAATCGATACATTTGATCAATGGGCCATATACCAATTCAATTTTAGTATTCAATTAGCATTTCATTCATTTCTAATAGGTTTTAATTGGTACTTTCTATGGACAAAGTTACGATTAAAAATCATTCTAATCAATCATCTTAAAAAAAAACCATCATCAATCATATATCAATAAATCATCAATCATCTTAAATGAGAATTAACGGAGATTTTCAACCGGGGCAAACTTCTTGAAATTAATGGGTCGAATCGCAAAAATGAATACGCCGGTTCAGTGTTTTAAATATTGTCGTGATAAAAGTATCAAACAATTGAAAAAATTAATGTAATATTAAATTAACAATTGTTCTTTCAAACCACAATTATTGTTGCTAATGAGATTATTTCGAAAAGTTCTAAAAGTTGGAGCCCTGTATTTGAGAGATATTATTTTAATTTGCAGATCCCTTAATTGAAGGGAAATGCTTACATTGAGATGATTTTTTGTCCTAAAAACTTTTAACAACATATTCCATAAATATTCAATTATTCTCTAATTCAAAAGTTGCCAAATGAAAATAGTCTTTTGTACATTTGAAAGTTACGGGAACGTTAAAAGTGACAAAGCGTTAACATTGTCTACACGTTCAAATGAAAAATTTTAAATAATAAAATCGTTAAATAAAAAAAGCTTTTTTTAAAAGTTCTTAAAATGAAACTGTTATCTTATGTTACAATTATAAGTAATACAATTACAAGTTTCTCTTTTTTAATTTTTCAAACTCGCGTGAGTTCTTATAAAAAATATTTAACCAGGATTTGTAAACAGTGGAAACTTCAAGTTCATTTCTTAATACAAAATTAATATATTTCCGACTCAAAAATAAAATACGTTGGTATCGCTCGCCTTCGACTAGTAATACCAACCATATTTAATTTTCTCGCTGCAAAAACTACCGTACTCAACTCGGTAAAAATGATTTTTACGTTGGCAGTCCTTCGAGCTACCAACTTAAAACTGATGTCTTCCTGGTCAATTAATATGCTTATTAAAAGACTGAGGATCTCCTATTAATTGGGCGACAAAAGACTAGTAAATTAATTTAATTTATTTAGCAACGATAAAAACTAATTTCAATACCAAAAGTCTGGTACCATGTGAGATTACGCGAATTGCAATCAACAATGCCGATGACCGTGCACCTCAACCGTTGCAACAGAACGACTTCTCGGCCCACCAGTCGCGAATGTGTGACTGCGGCGAGTCATGCTCGGTGTCTAGCACGTATCACTTGATCTCGTGATTGGGCGAAAGCGGGGGGTGGGGGCTAGTGGAAAGCGCGACCTCAGACGCCCCCACCCCCGCTGTCGAGGCCTGACGCCTCGGTCGGAAGCTCGAGGTCAGCGACGAGATCCAGCTCGGGCTCGGTTGCTCGTGCAACGAACCACTATTACTATGGCTCTTACTCCCATCGATACTCATCCCCGAGCGGAAGCGCGAGAGTAAGCTGGGCGTAGACTTCTTCGAGACCGCGGGCGACGCGAACTGCGGCTTCTTCATCTTCACCGTCTCCTTCTGAAGCATCGAGTCGAGACTCCCGGTGTGCTGCATATCCTCAGACTTGTTCTTCTGCTCGAGGGTACTCAAGTTCACAAGCTCATTCTGCTTCGTGATCTTCGAGATGTCCTCCATGCTCGCCGAGCTACGTCGGATCTCGACCTTGCCGAGGTCTTCGTCGGGATTGGTCGCTCGGTCGATGAGAATCTCCGGTTTCCGCACGTCGATTGCCGGGAACTGAACCGGCGCGATTTTGCCCTCGGGATTGGAGAGGTTGCGCCGGTGGCCGCCAAGGGCGCCACCGTCGTCTGGCGCTGCGAGCGCTTCCAGCGAGATGGATGGCCGCCGGTCCTTCTCCTTCACGAACACCGTGCGCCAGCTCTTGTTGAGGCAATCCTGCGCCCGACGTGCCTTCGGCAGCGTCATCGACCGTTTCTCCGGGTGGTCCTTGATCGACCGGGTCAGGTGGCACCGTTTGCAGACCGTGTGGTTGCGCCGGCTCGTTGAGATCGGCGAATCAGCGTCGACGGAGTTGCACTTGCTCAGGCTCTGCTTGGTCTGTTTGCGCCCGGGCACCGGCTCCTTCGTTGTGTCGAAACTCATGCTCAGCCGGTCGGTGAAATTGCGCAGCCGCGAGAATAGGGACCGGTGGTTCTGCGCCTGCTTGTCTTTGCCCTCATCGCAGCTGCAGATCGCTGGTACGGGCGAGTCCGGTGGTGCGGTCTCGACGCTGCGCGCCCTCTTCCCGATGCTGCGCCTTTGACGCCCGGCCGGCAAGGTCACCTGGCCGTTGCCCTCGCAGGTCGGCGTTTCCACGCAAATGATCTCGTCGCGCTCCAGTTCCTCAAGGATCCGCGACTCGTTGTCGTTGGACCGCGCGCTCACCGGCGAGCTCACGTCCGAGTTGAACGCCTCACTGGCTCGACTCCGTCGGCGCTCGTGCTCGCGAACCGCCCGAGCTAGCTCGTGGTTCTGATAATCGAGCGACGACTTTTCGCGGCTGCCTTTCCGGCTCCCGGGGTAGCTCTTCCGGCCGCTGGATGGCGCGGTCACGTCAGTCGAGATCTTGAACTTTAGCGTCTTCTCGCTGACCTCGACCTCCGTGGCGGTCTCCGGATCCGAGCTCTCGATGTTCTCCACTTCCTCAATCGTGAGACTCTCACCGACGTCTTCCTCGGTGGAGCGTGAGCGCGAGTGAATCGTGCCCGCGGAACGCTTTGACCGCATGCTGTGCGATGACGTTGATTTTGAAACCGAGTGACCCGAACCTACCGGGGCGTTTTGTACGCCAGGTGGCGTTTCGCCGGGCACCGAGTTACCTAGCTCGACGATACTTTTACGCTGGTGTCGCTCGTCCTTCGCCGCTTCGTTCAGACGACGGTAGTAGTCCAGGGCGTAGCGCACCGGTTGTACAATGAGTTCCTGTGAAAAATAATGTATTCATTTCAATAAATCTGCGAAGAAAATTGAAATAGTATATATCTCTACGAGCGGCGCCAGTCACGAGTATAAGACGACATTTTGCCCAGTGCGTTGCCGTGGAGGAAGTAGTCATTTTCTACACTAGTATGAAAAGTGGTTACTTTCTTCACGAATAATTAAGTCACGAGTGTGAAAAGTAATCACTTTCTTTACAAGTGTAAAAAAATGATTATTTTCTCCACGACCACAAGTTTGGAAAATGTATATTACTTGAAGAAGAAAAAATGTTGGTAGTCTTTCTGGCTACCAACAACGAGCAAGTAAAATATGCTTGGTATCACGAGTCGAAGCCAAGTAATGCCAACGTATTTTACTTTTGATTAAAAATGAAGAATATAAATTCCCGTTTTTTTTTATTGTAAATTGCAAATAGCAAGTAGAAAAAAATTTGAGAATTTAAAAACGGTCACATTTATCTAATTTCATTTTAATTTGAATATTACACCCACTTTATTTCAACACAATTTTCCAAATGAAACTATACATGCGAATGCGATTTACTTTTACTACCAACTTTCACTCTTCAAGTTTCCTTTACACCCATTTGACAACACCCATCAAACCGAAATTGTTTAGTGACTTATATATAATCCAAGCGATACGAACGATGAATTTACGGAGCCGAGTACAATTTTCAAATTAAACTTGGTAATAATAAGCGGAGTTTGATTTAATTGCACGGCACTTGCCTGGAGTTCGGTGAAAAGTTCACCGAGCGCCTCAAACAGCGGCAACAGCACCAGGCCGATGAAGCTGCACTGCGACGAGGGCTTCGTCACTTTGTCCCGGTCCATGAAGGGCGTAACCGGCAGGCCCTCCAGTTTCTCGGCGTCGCTTTGTTTAAAGAATTCCTGCAGTAGACTATCCAACCACGGATCTGCTACGTCAATTGGCCGTGCCTCATTGCTTATATCGGCAACTTTGATTAACACCATTGACAACTGAAATTTCCGGGCTCGTTAGAAGAAAATTTGATAAGAAAACAGTTAAAATAAATCCAATAAATAATGTTTACTCGCAGTTAAATCTCAAGGAAGGAACAGTTTTTTCAAAAATTACTGAAGGGTAGAGAAAGTTAAAAAAAGAATGTGCGCAAAGTTTGCTAACTAAACGAAACACTACAAACAAAATATTAATCTCTGACATTTGCAACTCGAAATCCACAACTCGTGGAAACTTGCCACGTGGCCAACTTCACGCATATCAAAAAAGATTTCTTATTTTATTATCATCTTCTTTTCCTTTTTTTTTTTTTTTTTTTGTATAATTAGACATCTGAATGTCAATTAGAACTACCACTTTATAAGTCACGAATTAAAACACCCCAACGCCAGTATTTAATCGCAAGAGTGAGAGAAACGAAAACGCGACGTGCAACCACGATTGGAATGCGAATCGCCAGCTAATTTACCAGATTGATATGTGCTTTGTTGGAGTAATCAAATTCCGGGGTGACTTCAGTGAACTGTCCGAGTATTTCATTGTGCCTAGCCATGTCGGTTGCGAGGATGCACCTGATGATGCCCTCACGGACCGTCCGGTAAGTCGCCGAGTCGAGAGACGACAGAATGTTACATTCTGGGGACTCGAGCACGCGAAACGTGACCGAACAGTGGTGGTTCTCGAGGGGCGAGATATCGTTGTAGCGTAACGCAAGCTCTGTCCGGGCGTTGATTTGGTAGATGTTGTTGTAGCCCGGATGGTCGAGGTCGTGGCAGATGCAGGACACGATCAACACCAACACCTCGAGGTGGCCGATCTTTGTTGGCAGATCCACCGCCCAAGCCATCGCGTACATCTGGAAAGCAAAGTAATTCTTGGTAAGAAGACTCGTAGAGAGTGGGATGATGGACATTTAACCGTTAGACATTCTGTGATTCATATGAATTCTTAAGAAGGTGTCATAGTTCTGCTGTTAGTGTCTTTTGTTAGAAGATCCAAGAACCTATTTAGGATACAGGTTTTAGAATCTGGATTCCTCAGTAGTTTTGGTTTACTGATTTCTCAGCTACATGAAAACTTAAATAGGCTCCTAGATGATCTATGATTGAATGATCGAAGTTTGAATGATTTAAGCTTAGACGATCTAGGTCCAGATGATCCGAGTCTAGGTGATCTGTAGGGTTATCCAGAACTTCAACTGTTCTTATGTACTTCAATTCTTTATAAAAGACTATTGAACCCACGCACCTAGATTCTAGAAACCCACGTATGAATCTAGTTAGGATTCAAAATAGAAACCTGGAACCCGAACCTAATCTGATGATCCGATTCAATCAAAAACACATGGTAATTTGAACAGGTTTCCAGATAGTTTGGGGTCTTACTTAAGATGCCATTTAGGATTTTATGTAGGCGTTGGACGCAGGCTTCTACGAAGGTACCCAATTAAGGTACTAAATTAATATTGAGAACATTTAGAACCTATCTAGGTTTTCATTTAATTTGAGATAGGAATCCAGACCACCTAGGACTTATCTATGTTTCTGGATGGTCTGGGCTTTCGAATTTAAATAGAAATCCAGATCATCTTGGATCTACCTAAGTTTTCGGATGGTTTGAGCTGTGGTTGATGATTTCATCCAATTTAAACCACATGGTGTTCTAAATACATTTTTAGACAATTTCTTTTTTTAAACTTTAAATGGGTTCTTACATAGATTCCTTCGTCAAAAGTCCACATAAGATCCTACGTGAATAATTTTGTTGGGATATTATGACAAAACAGTAGTGTTTCATTAAATTTTTGCTTGTAATATCGTTCGTTTTATTTAATATTCATTTATTAATAAAGCGATTTTAAAATTTTAAACGCATATAAATGGATTTATATAAATTTATCAGAAGGAATCTAAGGTAATATTATAAAGAACTTAATTTTCGCCTTGCTGTCAATGAAATTCGTGATTTAATCGTCGTGTTCACTGATCCATTGAAGCATATACTTTTTGAGAGTCTCCTTTATTTCCTCTTTCAAGATTTTACTTATCAATGCATGCACGCACATTAATAATATTTACCGATTATGGTAATATCAAATATGACTTTTTAATGATCTTATAAGGTGTCCTTCACATTTTTCGTAATTAAATTTGTCGGGTAGGTCTTTTCATTATACCTCGATGAAACATGCTTTTGTAGGGTATTCATCTCTCAGTAAAAGGTCGTAGAAGTTTGCAAAGACATTTTTAATTATAAAATTTTATATAAATTGAAACAAGAAATTTGTATTCAGTCTAATGGATGCATAAAACCTTATGATAAAAAAATTCGTTATAAATTTTTACCTTTTTAGAGTTTCTACGATCATTATACATCCAAACTGTAGTAGAAAAGAGTTCTTTTGTGTTTTTAATTTTTTACTTTCTGCGTACGAATTACCTAATTATATTATTTAAACTTTTTTGCAAATATGTATTAATCCGAGAATTAAAAACATAATAATTGAGAGCTCGGATCGAATAACCAGCTTGAGATTCACGATTCTATGTATTACAACACCGTTGAAGTAAATTGCGCAAATTTGCAAAATAAATGCCCCATAAGCAGAACTACCAAGTAACATATACTGTTTTATTTGTTATGAGGCCGGGCAGTAAAGTGACATATAGGGACCAGAGTTGTAAAATGCATCTTCTCGTCTTAGAGCTGTAAAGTGCATCTTCTCACCCTAGAGCTATAAAGTGCATCTTCTCACCCTAGAGCTGTAAAGTGCATCTTCTCGTCCTAGAGCTGTAAAGTGCATATTCACGCCCTAGAGCTATAAAGCGCACCTTCTCACCCTACAGCTGTAAAGTGCATCTTCTCAACCTAGAGCTGTAAAATGAAATTTACCTCCCTAGAACTGTAAGACTTCCCAACAACTATTTCACAGCTTGAGGAACGGTTATTTCCTCTTTCCTTCACTACTCAGGTATCCAAAATATTGTATTTAGTTTACCATACAGCAATAGAAGAATAAAATTTATACCACTGAAAATACTAGATAAAAAATAGTTTATCACAGTTTAGTCGTATATTTTATAGGACTCAACAATTTCATTAAACCGAGTATAAGACAATGTATTGGAACATACATCTGATAGAAATAATTTCCTTCAAGATGAGAACTGAAGCTCGTGGATTTATCGTGAATTGAAAATTATAATTGAAACAATGCATCATTGGCGTTTTGCCTTTCCTTCACTCTTTTCTAATAACAAAATCATCCATAAAGCATCCATGGATGCCCTCGCTTCGATATTTATGTAACAATAAACGTTCCTAACATGCGAAGCGTATATATGTATACCTGACGTTGCCGCGCAGTAAATCACGTAGCTTTCCCTGTATAATGAAGAATGTTTCTTTCAATCATTTTAATTAACTCCGAGCCATAAAGGCCCAGTGTATTGATTCATACAATATTTCGGTGGTGCGAGGATTTTTATATCCTCTTATTTACCTTCAATAGATTTTTTTTTTTCAATTTTTTTTTCACTTTTACCTCAAGCTGTAATAGAAAATATTTATTTAAAGGAACTTTCCAATGTAAAATGACGAATTTCAATTAAATTCCCAAGAGAGAAAAACAACAGAAAGAGAGTCCAATTTACAGGGCAGGCATGGCAGAATGTTGGAAGTTAATTATAAATATTTAAAAAGAGGAAAGAAAATCGTTTGAGAGTTTTAGATTCAAATATTTAAAAACTTTATTTTTTATATTTTCTGAAATACAAAGTTCCCTAATGTGAAGAAACTTGTAAACCGATCTAACTCAGCTTTACTAATTCGTAAAACCGATTTTGAATATTCTGTTTTGATTATATTCGTTAGACAAAAAAAAAAAAAAAAAAATTGTGTTAGCCCCAGTTTGCCTGAGTAAATTTTCAGAATGGACTATTTTTGTTTTATTTAATCAAACGATTACTTTCCATATTTACAATTATTTAACAAATAGAAAATCGTATTAAATTATAGTTATTTCTGCATTTTAATTACATAATTGGATAGTTCCTTTAATGACATTTCAAACAAATGACGGATTCGAGATTTTTTTCTTCAACCAGATGAATTTCAAATTTTAAAGTTACTATACTTTGTCTGAAATTTCATGTGTTTAAAGCTTTCTTGCTACAAGCAATTAGATACAGTCTCTATCCCTATAACGTTCGAAAAAAAAAAAACTCATTAATCAAGTATCGAAGTGAGCGTGAAACAAAAATTTGAAGATTTATGCATACTATCAGAATGCTCGTGGGATTCGATCAAAAATTCATTATTGGAAGGCTAGTCTCTGTTGTCGCATTAACAGTGACTTGACTTGATGGGGGCGAATCGTCGATTTTAAAAAGGGCGTTTATTGCGTTCACTTTACATAGGTGGAGTTGTTTTGACAGGGGTCTGTAAACATGTGAATCGTTGTCCCATTTCCCCTCCAAGCCTGTGATTAAATGCTTATTATAAATACGGGATCGCGTTAATTGATTTTGCCTTGAAGATAACAACATTGAAATAAAATTGTCAACATTAATACAACTAATCAAAGATTTGTGATATTTATATTGAAGAAAAAAAAGATTGCACCGCTGCGAGATGGTAAGAAATCTAAGAAATCTAGTTGTTTCAATCTATTTAGATTGTATTGCACTATTCTGTTTCGGCCCACCTGAATTGTAGGTGGCGCTATAGTGAAACAAAGAGTTTTACAATATAAAATGGTAAGATTACACCACTTTTTTCTTCTTGATCTCGATGTTCGATGTTGAATCAAAGTTGATCAGTTGTTGACTCGATTCTAATTCAACTAAAAATTACCAGTCTCTTTTAACTTGATGTAACGTTTGATGTTGATTTAGCGTTGATGAGCAGTTGACTTGATTCTGATTCAACTTATCCGAGTTGAAGTTGAATCATCAATGTTGAATGAACCAAAAATTATCGGTCATCCATTAGTTAATATAATGTTAAAGATTGCAACATTGAGATGAATGCAATAAAATGAAATTAATATTGAGTCAAAGTTGACAATTGACTTTAATCTAATTAAACTGTTGATCTGAGTTGAACTTGAACCGTCAATGTTGAATCAATTAAAAATTAATGGCTATTTGTAAGTTGATGTAACGTTCTGGATGGCAAAGTTGAGATCAAGTTGATTAAATTGAAGCAATGTTGAATCAGTGTTGATAAATAACTCAACTGTACAATGATATAATTGAAAATCACCGATCATTTTCACTTCATTAATCATAAAAGATGGCAAGATTAAAAACGGTTCGATTTAATTGAATCAACGTTGAATCAAAGTTGAAAGTCAAGTTAAATTTGATTCAACCGTTGACTGAAGTTGAACATTCAGCATTGATTCAATTAAGAATTACCAATAATCTATCAATTGATTAAACTAAACATCAACTTTAAATCAACTTTGAATCAACATTTATTCAACTGGCATTTAAATAAATCCCTCCCCCCACTTTTCCTATAAAAACTACTCAATCTTTGTATTGATAACAAATTTGCTTAATTAAATAGATAATAATCAACATTTAATTCATATTTCGTATAAAACGAAACTCGATATCTATTTCTCATAAAATTTCAGACAAATACCAGCCCGTTCTTTTTCGGGGGTCGCGACCGCGATCGATACTCCGACGAGTCTCGATATGCAATCAGCGCGCGGCATCCGCACTGACAAATTGCTCGAATTTCTCGGATCCGTCGACCTGTTGATTGGCGGACATCTGAACGCGAAATTGCGGCTTCGCGGCTTGGACTGACCATCTGTGCAACGCAGAAACAGTGGCGGAAGTTGTGAAAGGGGACCTCGTTGTAGTTGTTGTAAACCTCGTAGAGGAAGTTGCGAAGCGTGGCCATCGATATGTTGAACTTCTGTGGCAGCTCCAACTCGATAAACATCGTCTGTAGCATCAGTAACAGCTCCTCGTCCTCCCACTGCCGGGCGTCGAACGACGGCGAGCGAAGCCATTCACGCACGCTCGAAGATATTGCCACGTCGCTGAAACACAGTTCCACGTTTTGTTATGAGAAATTCATTACTTTCAGCGGTTAATTTATGAATTTTAAAATACATCTTCAATAAAATTTCACGGTAGATAACGTTTTCTTTTATCTTTTTTTAAATTCTTTTATTTAACTCACAGTGAATGTCGTCAAATCTTGAAATGCAAAATTTTTATACTTAGACTTTATCAATCGTTCTGAAATTTTATACACATGTTCAATCTCGATAACAATACATGTTAGTACGGTTTTTAATAAAATTATACTTCCCCATCCCCTGATTTTCACCCCTTTGATCGTTTTGTCTACGGATTGACAATTTTTGTTGTTTTTGAAATAATTTTATAATCTTTACTAATAAACTATAATTGTTTTGAAGAAGAACTATTT
>JABFOV010004356.1:0-14094 GCA_022817685.1 Aradophagus sp. ZL-2020 | reverse complement strand
CCCATTCTCAAACTGACAATGAAAAACCCCCATTCTCACACTGGCAATGAATACGGATTGAGGGTTCTTCGTTGCCAATTTGAGAATGGGGGTTTTTCATTGCCAGTTTGAGAATGGGGGTTCTTCATTGCCAGTTTGAGAATGTTTGTTCTTCATTGCCAGTTTGAGAATGGGGGTTTTTCTTCCCAGCCATCGATATGTTCTGGTTTATGTATAACTTCACACGCATAACTATAATCTCAAAACAATCTTCGTAATCGTAACACGAAAGTAGAAATTTAAATATAAAGTTAATATTTGTTCGAAGTATAATTATGCACCGAGTAAATAATATTATACAATATAGATTGCGAAATTTCCAACATGATTATTGGTGAAAAAAAAGTCCAGCAATACCATTAACTAAAGTTAGCCGCAATCTGATACTGGTTAAATTCACACCCAACTAAAACTCCTATTTCTATCATTGCCAACTTTTCTTTTCACCGACGGCCAGCGAATTTGCGAAAGCAAACGCGGGCTCATTAAATTCTACGAATTTCCACAGTAAGTATCGGATTAAAACGTCAATCGACGCGATAATGAACGAGCGAGAAAAGGTGGTGCGTTTTATGAGATCGCTCGATAAATTTCCGCGCCGATAACGCTAATTGTAATCGACGTCCGGCGTGTCTTAATAGCGAGGTGTCACGGCCCATTTGGCTGCGCGCGTTTTTTTTTTTTTTTTTTTCCTTCGGTTTAACATCCCGCGAACGTTTAATAACAAAAATTCGACCCCATTAGACCGAACGGTTCGGCCACGCAGCGACGAATAATTGACTGCGATTCGCGGCCGTTATCACCACCGGCTGCCGCGGATTCGTAATTTTTTAATAACTCACAAACACGTGGATGTGGACACGTAATTAGCGCTTTCGGTACATACAAAACAGCTCTTTACTTTGTAAACTCGACATTGCGCTGTTTATATATAATATATAAACACGGGGACGCGTGCGCGCGCGTAACTATATAGACGCATTATATATATTATTACTCAGTTGAGTGTAATTTCAACGGCACTCAGCCGACAAAATGAGACGGCTTCGAAATTGAAATTCCCGACATTTTGACAAGCTATTTGACGTCACGTTAAATAAAATTGTTTGTCGATGAAAACGACCGGCGCGCCATCGTTGGCAAGGGAGCCGGACCCTAAGGGAATTCTTCGCGCCTTTGTTACTATATTAGTGCACTTTTAAATAGTACTGTTAAATTTAACGGTTTTTTGAAACAAACGTGATTTCGCAATTTCATCATTCCAGGAGAACGTTGTTTACTGTACAAACGTCCAGGATATTATTTTGTTTGGATGGAGTTTTCGAGGTGGAGAAAAAAATGCCTGAAGTTACTGTGTTGTGAAATATCAATTTCGATTGCTAAAACCAATCTGCCATTCTCAACCAGTTGCTGGATTCTTTTTTGAGTATCGATTTAGTGATTTAATGAGATGTATTGAAAAAATACTAACTCCGTGACTCTAGACATGAAAAATTCCCTTAATATTGCAAAAGTAAATCTAAAGTATGAAGTTTCAAAGATTCAACAACTTGAAACTTCTTAAAATACGGAGTTACACTATTCTGAAAATTTTAAAACTTCTTAACTTCTATCTAAATTTCTTATTTCAACATTTTGTTACTAGGCTAGTTTTTTTTCGATAATACTGTTAAATTTACTCATTTTCAGAATAAACATTCAAAATTTTGTAACTCACTTTGAGAGAGTCTAAATTATCAAGTGATTAAATAATTTTCTTATGCGTTAGGTAAATTGAAAAGACAACAATTTCGCGACTCTAGACGTGAAAAATTCCCTTGACCTTCAATTCCAATGGTCGAAAGTAGTCACAGTGCGGCTCTCGGATAATAGATGGCAACGCACGAAACGAATGTTATCGCGTGAGCAAACTCGACTACAGCCAAGTAGACGTATCCATTAGCTGCGAGCGTAACAACCTTTCGTGTTTACCGTACTCGAATTCGAGCGTTGGCTGTTGCGCAGCTAGTCCGACTTATCGAGATAACGTCGCACTTCAATAATTATTATAAAGTACTCTGTAATCGGGTTTACACCGTCACGACTTGCGACCCGGCCTAATTTAGTTAGTCGAAGAATAATCATCAATTTTCATCACATTTTCGAAAGAGATTACCGTGATCGTGAGAGATTTTTCCGGGAACTTGCACTGCCTTCCTTACCTGAAACAATGGAAACAAAACGTTGAAAATGTGTTGATTGGTGATATGGATTATGAATTTAATGTAACTTATATTCAAATTGTTTATGTCGATGTTGGATTTACATAAACTGCAATAACGGAGATGATTTATGACGAAGTTATATAACATTTGAAAGTACATTATTGTTTCAATATTTCAAAATAATGAAAATTCAGAACGTTGCCAACGGTTGAAATAAATTTATAATAGTTTCGATCGATAGAATCCAAAAAGTAGTTAGATTATAATTTAATATGTTTCAAGATTAACAGAACTAGCATTGTGCGCCATCTACAACCCAGCGCCTCATCTACAACTTATTGAAATTAACAAGTTACAAGTTACAATATGAATTGCACATTTCTTACTGTATGCAAACAGTTCTTGACAATAATGTAACAATTTCGTTGATAAAATAATTCTATCGGGACAACCAGGTACGATTGTTCCCAACAATATGGTTTCGTCGGCGAAGATAAATCAGTCGGTAACATTGTTAACATAAATAATAACACAAGCACAGTTGTAACATCGTCTCGTAGAAATCACAGTAGGAGCAAACAAGCAACACGGAATCAGCGGGCATTGGCACAGAACCGACCAATCGATCAATTGCGATGACACAATCGAGTCCACGCTGTCAGGTCAACATGCGAAACGTCGTAAACCGATTAGCAAACGCTACCGGCACACTTCTGCCGCGGCCACGGAACACTTTGTCGACGAGGTTGCCAGCGAGCTGGACCAAAAAAGGACACTTCGTGGTTGCCAAGTTAATAAATCATAACAGAGTTCAGGCCGCGAGGTGCCCGTATTCCCTTTTCAATTTCACCACGGCCGAGAGATAATCAAAGGAAGATCCGGAGGTACGGCGAGCGTGTAACTGATAAAAGATTTTGCTTGTATTTTTCAATTCGCCGAGTCCGGAGCTGAGAAGCAAAGTCAATCGAATTTCACGATAACCGTAATCCAAATTCGACAAGGAAACGTATTTAACTTGACTCGACGCTGCTGACTACGTATATACGGCCAGAAGAAGGAAAGGGGAAAGAATTAAAGGAAAACCAAAAAGATACTTGCTAACGATTGTGGTAAAATATAATTTTCATATTCAGTATTTGAATTGATACCCGAAAATTTGTACTTCAAAAATTGCAGGAAAGAATGGGCATAATTTTCCCTCGCTAATAAAAGCACTTATCAAAAAAATAATAAAACGACCGAGCGAAATGAAGTACGAGGCAAATTTGCACCCCGATGATAACGAGCTAACTCGCGAAATTTCCTTAAACAATCGTCTGCGCGCGAAACGAGCGAAAGCCAACGACGCTTTTAT
Organism: Aradophagus sp. ZL-2020; assembly: GCA_022817685.1. Classification (NCBI taxonomy): domain Eukaryota; kingdom Metazoa; phylum Arthropoda; class Insecta; order Hymenoptera; family Scelionidae; genus Aradophagus; species Aradophagus sp. ZL-2020. The sequence goes on along the minus strand of JABFOV010004356.1, from coordinate 10,497 downwards.
CGTCGTTCGAAGCACCGTTGCCATTATGGTCGACGTGCAAATACACGCGCTCGCGAAACTTATGGCTGTCGAAGGCGAACATCCGTGCCGAATTATCGTGAAAAACATTTCAAAGACAAACGTCGCGCTAACGCGATTCGACGTTACTCTCCGACTGGGGTGTATACCCATTCCAGGTCGGTTTGACGAGGCGCATTTATTGTTTACCTCGAAGATTTACGCGCCGATTTTCTGATTTAGTTTCAAACGCGCGCGCACTTTCACCCGGGCTTTAGAGTCGATTTTGAATTCAAAACAAAAGACGACGCCGAATTCGGTCGACAAAGGTTATTTGTTCATTAATTATGCGGTTGTTTGATCTGTCTCAGAATTTAGTTGCAAACGATGAGCAGAGATGGCGCTGAGGTGGCATGTGAATGAGCGAAGATGGCGCTGCAGATGCATGAAGATATAGCTGAAAATATGAGTATCGTCTACGCATTACTAGCGCCATCTTTGCTAATTTCTATCAAAGAATTACGAGGTGTAAGACCTTGCTTTCAACGGCTCCGTTTTCATTGCAGTTAAGTTGACTGCAAAGGTCGAAGATACGTGCGAAAATATTTGCTCTGGCAAAAGCACACGGCCGTGTCACATCGCTCCATCTATACCGTGTTTGCCGTGATTTATGTATAAACGTGGCTGTTAAATAAATAAGCGACTTTCACGGGCTGTCTTTTATTCGACGGCTTTTAATTCTTTTAATATCAGTTAACGTTTTACAATGTAACGACGACCTTGTATGGTGTAATAAAATGTAAAAGGTTAGTTTTACGTTACTGTTAAAACAATAGTAGAAGTTGAACGAGTGACTTTTTCGTTTTCTCGCTTGGAAAAAATTTATGATGAAAATATATTTTGGCGTGCCAATAATTTCACGGTGAATTTCATTAGATTAACATTATCCTTACTTTGTAACATAATTCGTAGAAAGTTGTCAACGTTGTCAATTTAAATGATATGAATTGAAAAAGTAGTGTCTTAAAGAAAAATATCAGTAAAAACTGGCCACGCTTGAATTTTGTAAGAAAAATTTAAATTACTGATTTGTTTATAATTTTATCATAGAGCCTTCCATTTGGAGCTGGAAACATACTTTAAAAGAGAAAACACATTTCTGTATTCAGTTTGCGTATTTCTAAATTCCCATTCGCTGAATTTCCAACGCACATATTTTTATGTTGGTATATATTCAAGTAAATTGACGTTAAATGTATTTCTTCAAGTTATTTTTATTCAACACGTACTTGATAGCATTATTGATTAAAGTTTTATTTGTTAAGAGAGGGCATTGCGTTGATATTTCTATCGTAAAAAATACTTTTTAATAAATTGTGAATGTAAAATTAAAACGGTCTCAACAGTAAACAAAGCAATGAAGACATTTTTGTAATACAACGTAACAAATTGCCGATCCTGTTAATTTCGAAAACAAGGCATTGTTTGCACATTCCACTAATCTTAACTCTTAAACGGTGTACAATAGAGCGTCATAAAGCGAAGACAATTACAAAGCAACGTTAAAGTGGCTGTGTCGTTAGGGGATGTGCTTTTAAGTTTCTAATTTTAATTTTCAAGTTACAGTGTATTAATAATACTATTTTTATGATTTCAACATTAAAAACATGCGCATTGCTTGCTCTGTTTATTACCTGACATCAAAAGGATATGCGAAATAAATTTAACATGTGATACGACACATTGTTTAATATTATTGTCGACAATAAAAAGGATCGTTTACGAAGAGTAGTCAAATTCATCATTGTGAAAGACATTATAAACTTTATATATATGTATATATCTTAACATTATATGTATACATATTGTGTACGATGTATACTTTTATTTCGACGAATTTGAATTTAAGAAGACTTTAAATAAAATTCGTTGTCACGGTTTCCACTACTTGCAAAAAATTATTAAATATTTGAGAAAGTTTTTTTTTTAAGTAAACTACACTTTAATCGTGTTAACCTAACAAAATCATTTTGTAACTGAATTGTTATTATAATATTGTCAAAAATTTTTGAAAGTAAATAAATTTATAACATGTCACTGCAAATATTTTGGCGCAGCAGGTTCGACCCGCCTGAGTTGTAGATGGCGCTTTTTACAATATCAATAGCCCACCTAACTTGTAGATGGCGCACTTTATATAACTTTTAGATGGCGCACTATGTAATATAAATGTCATTAGTCTCGAAGCATACAGTAAATCACGGTATATATTTTTAAATTTATTACTTTTGAATACAAATCTGAATATTTTTTTAAAATAACGCCGTGTAAGCTGGGCCCAAAAACTGTGCGCTTCGGTCAAATCAAATGGAAAGTCGAAATAGGCTTCCATTTTGTTGGGCGTCGAATGCTCCGAGGATCGCGGTATCTATATTAAGCACAATACCCATTCGCCAGCATATTTGCATTATTAATACCGCGAGTGTATTTTACAATCAAGCGCCTGCGTCCGAAGAAGCTGGAACATCGATCGCGAATGATTTCGAGCGAACGGCGGAAGCGCGATCGGCGCGCAACTCGGATGGAAAATTAGACGAAACGCGGGCGACCGTAAAGCCCCGGCATGATAAAAATTAAAGTTACAAACGCACTAAAGGCACCGGCTGAATATTTCATATTTTAGGAGCAGCAATAACGTCGCGAGGCGAGTCATCCCGAAGCGAAAAATAGAAACGATCCCAACTGAGAAAATATTTCTTCTTATTTTTTTCTTTTTCGTTTTTATTTTTTTCGAAACAAACGTAGACGGGGTAGGGAGAAAAATATTACTATCTTAGGGACACAATTCGAGGCCGTTTCTTTCCGAGAAAATCATGCGGAGGAACGTTGACATAAGGTAAAATACGAGCGCCTCGCGTAAGTCTTGAATACGAATTTTCATTTGCGAGTCTCGGGCCCGACTCGGGAATTAATATACAGGAAGATCAGGAATGAGTTATCACAATGCGCTGCGCGTGTGCAAATTCAAGCATTCGTTTTGAAATTTGATTGTATGTTGCGCGAATGACTTCGGTAAGATTTTTTAAAAGAACAAATTTTGGCTGTCAGTAAAGTGAGTGATTCAAGTTGCAATATCGTGGGAAAATATGCATGATGTTTTTTGAATATGAATGCAAAATAACAAAGGACAATTGAACGGCAATCAATTTTTACACAAAGTAAAAAGATATTTATTATTAATATTCGCGAAGTTATTTTTGCAAAATAAAGTTGCAAAAAATTATACTTTTTGAATTATTCATTAACATCACATGATAATATTCATTTAAAATGTATTTATTACATTTGTAATTAATTACTGAATCATCTAATCATATCTAAACATAAAATTAGTTGTAACTATTAGATTTGCAAAATTTATTATGATTCTGCTCCAAACGAACATTAATCGTCAGATTTGCTGAATAATATAAAATGTAATTCAATTATTCAGAATTTTGAATTCGTTGAAACAAAAAGTTTTGACAAAGCAAAATAAAAAAAAATCATAAAACACTAAAAGCGTCGCTTTTTTTATACAGGCAAATTATAAATATGAAACCGAAATAAAGTTACGGTTGAAATGAAAGAATTCTTCTATTGCAACATCAAACATCCGACTTTTCACAAACCCGAATGTTCACTTTCTTCAACGAAAGTCTGGAGCTTTAAGACATATTTTGCCGTTCTCATCACGTACCCCAAAAACACCTTTTTCCTCATCGTCACGCTTGTCGCAATAAAAGAAACCAAATCTTCTGATTTTTTAGAATGAATTTTTCAAAAACGCGACACTTTTTTGAAGTTTTGTCCCAACGGAAAACATTTTCCGATTCAATTTTTCCTGTCAACACGCATGGTTGAGAAGAAAATCACCGTGAAATATGCACGCACATCGATCGACGACTTTTTGGGGACGATGAAATACGACTCGCGGAAATAAACTATATTGGAACGTGATGCCGAACTGCGTGAATGATTATCCGTTCACCGTCATTGTCCTGTATTTGTGACGACTTTCAACACGTTATAATTGAATTGAAAGGAAAGAGGGTGAAAAAGACCAGGAGCGATTTCTTTCTAAAACCGAACGTTATTAATCTCAAAATTAAATTGCTGTCAAAATTTTGTAATTTCAAACAAAAAAGTTGTTTGCGCCGTAATCTAAAATTTACAATTAAGATGCATAAATATATATGTAAATATATTTTGATATGAACCAAAGTATTCAAATCAGAAATTTTTTTGTATAACAGAATTGATAATAATAATGTTACAAAAAAAGTTTAAAACCATTAAGCCCTATTTTTTGTTTATCGCAATGCAGAAAAGCACGTAAGAAAAGGAAAGAAAGAGAACAAACGAAAATGGAATGAAAACTCGACGACCTCGTGCTTCGAGTGAAAAATTGACCGTCAATAAAAGCCACACTCGTATCAATTACCGGCCACTTAAACGCACTCTTGTCGAAAGAGTTGCAGAAACGTGTCGCGCTGTTTCGTCGTTGAGACTTTAGCAAGCGCGAATAATTTAATCCCAAGCGACACTCATTTTTCCGCTCAATCATTTTATCGACGAATTAATTTCCATTTTACATACGCGGATCGATTTTTTGGCCACGTAATAGCCAATAACTGTCGCTCGCGCTCAAACAACGGTCGTTCGCGTTGCCGGCGTAATCTGCGATCGAGTGTGGCAATTTGTGCCGCGAGATAGTTTTAAGTAATTCCGCATTAGACGCAATTAAGTGCGCGTTTAATTATTCAACTTTTCATCATCAATTTCTAGTTTGTTTCGGCATCGCGTTTTCATTCAATTATGTTGCATTGGATACCGACAGACGATTTGCGTTCTTCTTTTTTTCTTCTTTTTTTTAAATTCCAACAAATTTGACATATATTTCAACGACGAATAATAATCACATCCCGAGTAAAACAAAAATTCATCAATTTTCGATCAAAAATTGATCAAAGTAAATAGATCGAAATTAGATCGATCGAGTGACACCTCAGCAGATCTAATAACTATATTTTTTGATCAGATAGATAAGCATGTAAAAGAAGAATATCTTTTTGGATCAAATATCGATGGATTATCGATTGGATGTCCATCGAAAATTGATTGAAAATTATCAATCGAATGTCGATCAAATATTTATCGAATATTGATAAAAACCGATTGAAAAATTAGATGGAAGATGTTAATTTGGGACATTCTGCAATTATCGCTGAAGTTTTGGCACCGTCACAAATGAATTATTTATGATTGATTTTCGTTAATTAATATATCTGTATTAACGGAAATCGATCGTAAATAGTTCGTCTATGACGGCATCAAAACATCAGGGGTAATTGCAGAGCATCCCAAATTAAAATGTTTGATCTACGTTTTCAATCGATTTTTGGTCAACATTCGATCTATGTTTGATCGACATTCTATTGATAATTTTTAATCAATTTTCGATGGACATCCAATCGATAATCCATCGATATTTGATCCAAAAAGATATTTTTTTTTACATGCTTACCTATCTGATCAAAAAATATAGTTATTAGATCTGCTGAGGTGTCACTCGATCGATCTAATTTCGATCTATTTACTTTGATCAATTTTTGATCGGAAATTGATCAATTTTTTTTACTCGGGATACTTGAATCAAACAATAAAAAATAATTAAAAAAAGTTCAACGAGTACTTCAGTCAACGAATTTTCCGTCGAAACGCCCGTAAACGCTGGCAACAAAAGCTCGCATGCAAACTCGCGAACCCCGTCTTCGGCAGCGACGCGGCGCGGCTTTTTCTGACCCGCTCGCGCAGGCACGTCGCAGCCCTTTTTTCCGCGCGCACTCAATTAATCCAACAATTCGTGCTCTCGCGTGTAAAACTGCGCCGGAACTTTCGAGCCGCTGGGCACGAGCCGACCAAACAATGTGTAACGTTTTGTTACACCGCCGCGTGACGCAAAAGGAAAAAGAAAGAAAGCGCGCCTGGGAATCGGCCGAATAAACAGCGACGCTCAAACAGTTTCGACGTCCGACAAGCCTGGCCATTGAATTCTTTGAGCGGCGCTGCACCGGAAACTTCGCCCGGGCGTGAACGCCCGGCTTGATAGGCGGCGAAACTCGGCCCGCGGTTTCCGCCGATAGATCTATTTCCAGATAGATCTGCGCGAGGTTTACGGCCCGCTCGGCTGGGTATCAAGATATAAACCACCGAGTCTACTGGGGTGGGGAGAGGGGGGGGGCGCACGCGCGAAACAAAACGAAACGAAGGAGCTACGGAGGATTTATTAGGCCGCACCTCGGCGCATCTAATGGGCGAATTCGCATGGCCGTGCGCCCCGGGAACATCCATCGCTGATGAGCACGCGAAAAGGGCACGTTTTCAATATTATCGTAAATCACGTGCCACGCTCTTTAAATCATGGACGACGACTCGGCGCTTGGATTGTTACAAAGTAGAACGTCTATTTTTGAGATGGAACGTTGGTGGAGATGTAGATAGACGTACCTTGCACGTTGATTTGATGTTATTATTTTATTCATTTTTTTTTTTTATATATATATAATTGAGTATTTAAATGCACGAAACAATCAAAAAGAAATCTCAAATATTCTTAAAATTGACGTTTGTTGATAAAGAGACATCCAGAAGACATTAATTTTACGTTATATTTGTGTAAGTTAGAGTTTGAATGAATGAAAATGAATGAAAACATGAAAAAACGTCAAATCACCTTGAAATTGACGTTCTATGGACGTTTTTTCTAAAATGAAGTCAATTTAAAAAAAAACTGACGTTTTTCTACTGGCTTTCAGAATTCCCTATGTTTCTAAAACACGCTAGTTATAAAAACGTTGATTTAATCTTAAGTTACAGTGTCAAAATCGTTCAATTAACGTTTAACATTGAGTCAACTCATATTTGACCTCAAATCAGCATATGCTGTACAATCAATGAAACCCTTACGTTAATTCAATGACTAATTAAGATTAAATCAATGTGTAATTTACGTGCGAACCTCATTTACACGTTCTTTTTACGTTCAATTAACGTGCATCGACTCAAATCAACATTCATCTTGCAACTGACATACGCCACATTGATGTAACGACTAATTAAGGTTCAATTGACGTTTAATTTACGTGTAAAACTTGTTTCGCCGTCGATTATCGTCGCGACACTTACCAAGTGGCAAATGTTTTGGAATTCCGCAATGACTTGCGCGGCCTTTTAAAACGAATCTCAAACCACTTGCTCGGCTGCAATTTCGCCGGCAACGCCTCGCCGAGCGATAAACTTGGCCGCGATCAAGAAATTACTTTTCCTCGATCAAAGAAACAGCCCTTGCCGGTGAAACAACCGGCGCGCAACTTTTTGCCGCCGACTTCTTCATTTCCTGGCCTCGGTTATTACGAGCGCCGACACGTCGTTTCTGTGCCATTCATTCCGAACTTACATCTCAAAACGCCATGAATAGCGCGGGACAAAGTCGGAAGGAGGAAAAAGACGACAAGTTCAGCGCGCGAACGGTCGACCGCAGATGAAACGATTTAATGTCACGAGATTATGCGAAGGGAAAAGTGTCGCGCCAAGTGCGTCTATATATACTGGAACGTGTATAAATATACACGCATATATATATATATATATGCACGTCTGTCCACGTATATGCATAAATATAAATTTCGGCTCCTCGTTCCCCCTTTCCCCAAGCGAGAAAGCGTGTCGCGTTTCCCTCACCGACGATCTTTGTCATTGTCATTGTTAAGACCATCTTAATTTCAGACCATTGAAAGTTAATGTCGAGCAATTCCTCTCGGAGCTTCGGCTTTTTTATGCCACTTTCAGTCCCTATTTCCATCCATTCCCCTTTTCCCCCCATTTTCGCCTCCCCGCACTGTAATTTTAATGTACATTTACAAGAAGGAGTTTTTTACGACGCGGAATTGACTTTTGACGATCTGTAAATTCAATTTTACGATTCACCTCCGCGCAGAGGGAAATTAACAATTGTTTGAGAATGTGCGGATGAAGCATGAGCGGAATAAAAAGCAGTCATCAAAATGACGACGAATCGACGACAATGCCGGCGGCCATGTTACCCCCCCCCCCCCTTTCCTCCCCCTGTCGTCCGCCCATTCGCCGGCTTCGGATTCAGCCGGTCGAGCTCGCACAGACGGATAAGGTTAATCGTTACTTGACCCAATTTCGTCCGGCGCATTAATGCCTCGGGAAGAACAATGCTTTCCACCGAATGTTTTCTCGATTTCGCTCGAGCCGCTCGCGATGGAACGCTGCATTTGATTCGAAATGAAACGTCTAATTGATGTAGATTAGCGTTTTCGGAGTTAATAGAGTAGACGCGATTCGCGTTCGTCCTCCAGGTGGCGTTGCGTGCCGACTTTCTGCACGGGGCGAAATTTGAATGTGAGAAATATTATTACCAATTAGGAACACGTTAATTATGCAATAAAGTAGAGTACGTTGACGAAGTCAAGTTTGGATAAATTTTTGCCAAAAAAAATGAACTTTTTTGTATATTGCACAAAAATCAGGTTTAATATATCTTCATATATTATAGAACGTTTTTTGGAACTTTTCATTTTATGGAACAAATACAACCAATGATCAAAATCTTATATAAAATTACTTCGCAATAAATAGATTGAAAAAAGGTATTGATATTTGTGTATAAAAAAAAAGTTCAGGTAACTGGCTTCCGCACGACGATTCTCATCATTGGATTATTCGCGGAATGAACAACAAAGAATGTCCGAGGTTTTTTACCACCGTCGAAATGTTATACAACTTCTGGGAAATGAAATTATAAATATGTACAGTCAATAAATTATTTGTCTTGTTAGAGGCTGTATGAAAAGAGCGGCGCGGACTGAGTTACGCAACTCCGACGGCGCACCGCGGCGGTGAATGTAGTTTATAACATTATTAACTTATAACTCACAAAGCGCGCGTACACCGATGGCTTAATTAATTGCTCATCGAACGTTATTTATTATGCAACAATGCGCCAACGAACCCGAATCTTTCGATTTACGGCGCGTTCGCAATCCACGCCCGAACGAACCGCGTCTTATCATTCGTTTCGTTAATTACGAACGCACTTTTTTTTCTCACAACTGAAAGTCTTGATGTTTAGGGAAACGTGAAACATGAATGAAGCCAGTAGTTTGTAGCAGTAGTGGAAAGTGTTTTAGTGGTAAAGGTGAAATATATATCGTTCATATGTGGTCATTTATTTTATGGTTATTTTTATATTTTTTTACATAATTATGTGGAAATGTTTGCGGAAATATGTCAAAGAATTTTTAAGAGTTGGTTACTTTCTTGAAACTTTAAGCCGAAATTAATTTACTTAGTTAAAAAAGAAATGGTTTGAATGAACGTTAACTTTTCATCTATTCGCTAATCTAATGTAAATATTTTTCTAATGTATATAATTTTTTTACTTAGAAACATTTAAGATCTAATCTTGAAAGTTTAATAAATCGTAAGTTAATTTTACTATACCATTTTTTTTATTCCAAGTTATTTTACTTTATATATCAGGAAAGCTTTACTTTTATTTCGGTCGAGGATTATGCCATCTCAAAATTTCCTATTTAAAAATACATGTTACATTTTGAGATGGTATAGTCTTCGACCAAAATCTGAGATAGCCTAGTCTTCGAGACTCCTTTTTCGAGTATAATAAAACTCAAGGGGGGAGGGATTACTACAATGTGTTCAATATATATGCATATTCCTTTTAAAAGTTACGTAACTGTTTACAGTTAAATGCAACTTGTATTTTTTTGTTCTTTTCCAACAACCAAAAACAAGGTCTTACACGTTTCCAAATTACTTTTATTGAACAGCTGATACCTTTCACAGTCATCATCCATCCCACGTGATCTGGAAATAATTCCCCAGCCGAAATAATTTGTTTAACGCCGGCGTAGGGGGCGCTCGCAGCGCCGGCCAATTAATTTCCCGGCGCGTTGATGCCAGATGACCGCCAGCGACGGGATTATTACCGGAGGCGGCGGTGAAAAGTGGTAGGATCGGCTTAAAAGACGGACGGAGAGGAAAACTAAGAAGGGGCCCATTCTCACACACGGCCGGACTGCCAGTGGGACGAAATGGTGGGGGGATGACGCCGGGGTGGGGGAGACTCACGAGAGACAGGGTCAACGCTCGGCGGAGGTACGCCGTCTACGGGCGCGGACGAGGGGGGGGGGGGGGGGGGCCACCCCCGCGGGGGGAACCCAGACCGCCCGACCCGTCACAACCCCCCCGCCCCACTAACCGACCGGCGCCCAACCCGCACCCTGTCCCACCCCACCACACGCCTCTCTTGTCCCCCCCCTCCCCCCGCCCCGCGTGCCCCGCGTTACCTGCCGTCGACACCCGCACACAACCGACACACCCGCGCAGTGCACACATCCCGCTACCACGTCA
>JABFOV010004355.1:0-14097 GCA_022817685.1 Aradophagus sp. ZL-2020 | reverse complement strand
CTCCAGAGCACCCAATAGTGTCATTCGGGATTTATTTTCTCTTTATAATTGACCAATTTACCTGCAGTGGACGGCGTTTTCCTGTTAGCGCGCTGCATAATACAGGGCATTACATTTGAGAGCAGGTTCCGCGCAGAATGCATCCGAGCGCTGTCCCAACATTCCTGATGAAGTTTATCATCATCCACGTGTGTTACTCTTCCTGCGGTCTCTCGCGTCTCGGCCTTCCGTGAGAAACCACGACACGGCGCGCTCGCCTTCTCCCACTCCAAGTCCCTCCGACTGACCTCTTAATTATTTTTCCGTCCGACGTTTTAATCTTTGCCGTCGCGTCTGAGAGGTGAATAAATAAATACAAACAGGGGTTTTAAAAAAGCTGCCGGGATAATGTCGCAAGGGTTAATCCGCTGTAACATTCGAGAAAAATGAACCTGCGAGGTTGAACTTTATCGTGAAACATTCATTTTATATACATTTCATTTGAAAAATGAAAGCCGGAGATTTAGTCGTCGCCCTTTTGAAATATTGATACGAGTTTTCACGTTATTGAAAATAAAAATGATACATTTTTTTTTAACTTCTAAAGATGATGTTGATTTTCTATAAAGAGCGAAGGCAAATGTAAAAATGCGGTGAATTGAGGATATGTTGCTCGTGAGATAATATTTTTCGAATAATGATTTAAACATGAAAATTCATATCTAATGAAAATTATGAGAATCAAAATAACGTTAATGACAAAGACGCGCGAGATATTTAGTGAAGCGACAACGCATCGTTCTTATCTCTTTGCAATCTCGTCGAATGAAAATTAATGAGACGGAAAATTTGATTAATAAACAACACAGCGAACGAAGCGAGGCATTCCCGGCATTTTGCAGCTTTTTTAATATGTCCTTTGGCTTTGTGGTGCCGTTCGTCGACTGCGAGGGATTGGTTAAATAATTAAACAACGCTTGGGGTAGCTATACCTCATTTTTGTAATTCCCGATATCGGAATTACGATCCGTTGTAAAATAAACAGGAGGCGACGAGCGATGCAGTTTTATTAAAGCCGTCGGAGGCTCGAATACGAATTGTGAGCGAATGCCAAGTTTGTCTCGAAACTGCCACTTGCACTTATACATTATTCATTTGCTGTTTTGCTAGTTATTAAAATATGCACTTATAGCTGAAACATCTATACCGAATGGTACGAGTATCGGCGCACGAAAATATATGACAGGAAGAGTCAGGCTTACGGTCTATCGAACTTATAATAACGCCGTCGCCATTGAACATACATTTTGAATGCACTTCATATAAAAATAAATATTTATTGTCGTTGCCATAAGTGTTTAATGTGTCCTCATGGTGATCGAAATAAACGACTTTTAGCGTCACTTGTATATTTTACAATGGTCAGATAACCTTGTCGAATGGAAATAATAATAGTTGAAAATATTGAATATCAGTAAAACATGTTGATCGAAACAACGAACCGTCATTTTGTGTACAAACTTCAAAATTAAGACGCTCAAGTTGGCGAGGATTTTTCTTTTTTAACGACAATGCAATTTTTTTACATCCGCTATTATAAATATATTTCTGTATTTAAGTAAAATACGTCTGCATATTTCAAATTTAGACAGCTGTTAAAATGTAAGAACTTACATTTTTTTTTACGAATATCAGTTTTATGAGATTATCAATTTTTGTTCAGTCTAAACATTTTATAAAACTATTACCAAGCTTTATGTTAATTTAACAAAATGCGTTTTTCTTGAAGATGACAACCGTCACGATAGAAGAATATTCAAGTTGAAGTATTTAAATAAGCCGTCGTATAAAAAAAAAAATAATAATAATAATAATAATAATAATAAAAGTAACTGATCAAACAGTGATATGGGAGTAAAAGCGGATAAACAGAAGATAACAAATTGGAAGTCGAGCGGTTGCAAACGAAAGTCGTGAGTGGCGACGGAAAAATAAAGATAAGGGAATAAAAATGTTGTGATGGCGCCATTAAGTGTTTTATGCTTGTCGGTTATCGTTGCGACTGATCGATTTCATTTCACGGTTAACTTTTATCTGCGCTCATCGTGGTGCGAGCGATGAAAATGGCAGAATGGTCAAATCGCCTTGAACGCACTCGCGTCGGAATGATGGCCGATCTTGCACATAATGGCGACGCGGTTCTTTAGCATCCGTTTAATCACATTCCGGATCGTTGCTGCCGTCCTCTTACGTGGTTTGCGCGCGAGATCGTCGTGTTTGCCCGTCGAACTTTTGTCGTGACAGTGAAAGCTCGCGAGGTTAAGGTTAGCGGCACGGGGCCAAACTTTATTATCGTTTGTCACCGGCCGAAGGCAATTCCGTTTCCGTCGTTTATTAACTTTCAATTTGTACGAAGAAATCGTCCGCCGACTTGAAAACTTCGTCAGAAATTCAATATTTAGACGAGTAGTCGTCAATTTTAGTTTCTCTTGAAAGTGAAATTGAGTTTTATGTTTGAAATAAAGAAATAAACGAAATGTAGGAGAGATACTGTTGTATGTCGTTTGATTTTGACAGAGATTTGCTTTAAAACTGTTTTGTTGCATTGAAAATATGCAGTTTTTTAAAAAAGAAAAGGTATCGTGCAACAAATTTTATATAGCATTGTGTTAGGAAGAATATGAGCTGCTTTTTATTAAAGGAAGACCTTTTCCGTAAATGCGAATGCTTTTGAACCTATATTCACAAATTACGATGAGAATACAATTTAATTAAAGAATCAATTTTTTCAACAATACATTCTCATAAAAAATAATATCTGAAGTCAATTTTAATACTTATATTTCATGAATTTTCCAATTGTCTTATAAAAGAAAAAAGAAATAATCGCGTACCAATAAGTTTTCGAACTCGTTAATATTGAAATTGATCCGCGCATGCCTTTTCAACAAAGTATTGTTATTGAAAAGACGAAGCTTTGGTAAGGAAAATTGAAATAACTGGATTGGACGGCCAGATTAATTTTTGGATTGTTCTTTTTTCACATCGCAACGTCGATGCTCGTTAAACTTTAAACGCGTATCACTTTCAATGGTCGACTGACGTTTCTGCCGAATAATTTCAACGGGACGAACAATAAAGTTGAAGCGGAAACTGTAGATGGTTGCGAGCAACTGTCTGTAGTCGTTGTCGAAGTTCCGTGAAAGACTTAGCGGTACGTGATCAACGTGCTGCTTTGATGCTCGAGACAAAGCTATGGTTAAGGTGCAATCGTCATCTGTAATCGCTTCTCGCCCTGTACTATCCGAGCTCGATTCGTGTTGTCGCTTTTGTTTTGTTTTAGGTTAAATACACACCGAGGACAACTTTCGTTTCAATAAACAACGTCGCATTGTATAAAGTTCTGATTAAATTAAAAGTTACATTTTCATTCAACTTTCATAGTCGATTGAATGCGAATTGATGATATAGACGTCACGCATGTGATAACTCAACATTTTTATATGACACGAAGTTAAATGAATAATTATTATCCGTCGAAAGGAAAGATACACACGTCGCACAGATGACGCGAATAACGACGCATTAATTATGCGAAAGTATTTAAAACGTACTTGTATTGAAGCAGCTAATCTCCTTGTTGGGAACGAAAATTCAAGCATTCGATTATTGTGCACCAAGCGTGGTGGCAAATAAAGGTTTAATTCAAAGAGGAGCTTTGAGAGCACAGAACTGTTCAAAAAGGGGATTATCAAATGATTCAGGATACTAAGACCTGAATATATTTCTCTCGGAGAAAATACGGCGGAAACAAGTTGTCTCCCAAGGGAAATATAGACACTCGTTGGATCTCAAGTAAATGTCCAAGTTTGACGGAACTTTTCTTCTGTGAGGTAGACGCATCTCCAGCGAACGTTTCCACCCATCTTATTTCCAATTTTGCATAATATTTACCGAGTAGGGTGCAGAAACTACTGAAGTATTATCGTTCTTATTTTTGTTAGCCTGCTTTCAGGTGAAAGCGGTATGTAAAGAAAATTGAAATTTAATTATAGCTGTCATATTTGTCTAACGCAATTCAAAATGAACATAAAAAAATTGTAAAAGTAAATAAAACCAATACATGACCACGTACTTAGCAACCCCATCTTCTCTTAATTTAGATTTAAATTAAATTAGCTCGTTATTTTGGGACCTTTAAATCTAAATTTAGAGAAAGTGGGGTCGCTAAGTACAGTAGAAACTACGAAGAGTCCTGATGCGAAGAGTCCGCACCACAACATATATCCCCATATACGTGAATGACTAATACAATACACGTTGTCCCCTCCACAGCAACACGCATGCGCAGAATACAAAGCCTACTTGATACATAACCTCAATGAATTTATCAACACAGAATATTAGGAAGTAGACAGGGACAATGTGAAGAGTCTATTGCCCCTACAGCCCCGTGAGCAGGACTCTTCGCAGTTTCTACTGTACGTGGTCATAATTAATACATTATTTCATTTATTATATAATCACATATTTTGTATTTCTTCTTTATTTTCTTTTATTATTACAATGAAAAAAAATTCCGTATTTATAAATGAAAATGGGTTGTTTCCAAGATATTGCATAATTTGTGACTGCGACAAATTATTTAATGCTGATGGCATGTAAATAAGAAAAAATTATCCTGACACATATTTAATAACAAATCAGGTCATCGTAATTAAACGAATGAAAAAAGGGTTTTGCGCAAGCTGACCGATGAATGAAGTTGTCAAACAATTTTAATTACACGTAGTAATTCATTACGACGGCAATAGATTTCTCTCGTACAAATAGCTGCGAACGCATTAACTTCGCCTAGATATTCGACGTATTTGAAGTATCTTTTGCGGCATATAAAGCGTGCTGAAAAAACTGGCCCGACGCGAAGGCTGCTCCGGCAACAAAATTGTCGCACTTTTTGCGGCATCAAGTGCACGTAGCGCCATAAGTTTGCGCGATTTGCATCATGATTCGGCGGTGTCGGTTCGTTTAGCACGCTTCGACTTAGTACTGGGCTGGCTAACTTATGGTAATTCTTTCAGAATGCCGCGGCGAGTTTCGTAATGAACTAATTACTGCAGGACCGAAACGTGACGCCGTGATATCGCGTTCGCGTTAAGTATCTCATTCAATGTACTTTTGCGACGTCCCCACTCTTTGCGCCATGTTGACTACGCTTTCGAGCTTTCGATGCTAATGTATCGGACAAAAATATTGAGGTGCAAGGTATTATTTCAGGCGAGAAAATTGAAATTGAGAGAAGCAAATGCAAAATTCATTCTTTATGTTGCGCTGTTGAAACATTATTTTTGATTCAGAAGTTTACATTTTCATGATCTTTCTTCTACGTCAAAAAGAGTGTTTTAAGATTGTATATTGTGTTAAAAATCATTTTTAATTAAACATACTCGATTGTAAGTTTTACATTTATTAGATGTGATAAACACTTTATCAAATCATTTAATTCCTTCACTCGAATGTTCATTTAATTACTGTAACAACATTAATTAAATTACAACTTATTTCCTTGTATTTGCAGAGGCAGATTGTTGCGTCGGCGAGGTCGCGGGCGAAGCTTGCTGGGAGCCTTGTTACTGTGTTCTGCTGCAAGATGAGCAAACCCTCACAGCATACAGGAGCGAAGACATGGCGGTGAGTAATTTAATTGTATCACTAGCAAACGTAAGATATCAAATTTGAAAGCGACCAGTCTGAATGTTAATTACCGCAAGTGACTAATTTCTAGGTTTGGGTCGTCTTTACAATTAGCCTTTCAATGAAATCAACATAATTTGCTATTTCGTACTCAATAACAAAACATCAATACACGCGTACATTATACGACTTAGGTTATCCAGTTTCGTTATATTAATTCGGAGCATCTTCATAAATATTTTTAAATATAACTAAATTGAAATCTATTGAAATATATTTTACTTCAATGTTTACACCTGTAGAAACGTGCAATCACAATATTTAAACAGCATTAACAAATCAATCGTTCTTAAAAAACTTTTGAAGTGTTTGATAAAAAAAATCGTGTCAAAAGTTTAAACACTAGTTTAAATTTAATTGTTTTTGCAATCAAAAAATGCTCTGATTTTCATTTGGGTGACTTCTGTACCACGCCAGATTGCTAATACTAAGATGGCGGGTTTCGCGCAAGACTTGGTACCTCAAATCGTGTGCATTGAACTACATGATTGCACGTCTCGAGCGCATCGTAATGAATTGTCGGGGTGGTTTTTTGTCTAACTTTACCGCTGATTCGACGTCTCCCTGATTCGCCGCGTTACAGTTTCAGCGTATTGAATCATTGATAGTGCTCGTTCGATTTGAATTGATCATTATATCGTCTGTTATCGAACGAGGCCTATCATCGTTTCATTAAACGCGAGCACTCGTGGTATTAGGAGCAGCGAGCGTACCGCAAACAACGATATCGCATGTGACGTCGCGTCTCGCCGAAATTCAAAGTTCGCAAAAGGAAGTCACGGCGGGAAGCCGTTTGAATTCAACGCTAACTTTATCGCCGCTCGCGGAATGCGGGGATCGATTTTGCGAGCGTCTGCCAGACTGCCGACCGCAGTTCATGGAACCCCGCGCACTTGCTTCCAATGTAATTAGGAACCCAATTTTCGACCGCCGGGTCACTCGTTTCGAGACGATTCAATTCTATTGCCATCTCGCGAGCTACGGTGCAGGTATTAAAAATGTTTAACAAAATGCAAGGAATAAAGAAATCGTTCTCAGGGAATAAATCCGAATGGTCATTCATATTTAACTATGATATATGTATATATTTTTAATATAAATTTCAGATACGTTTATGATTGTGTTGTGATTTGTGATAAAGACATCGTTTATAAAAATGGTGGATAAACATAACAAAGTCAAAAGGATTAAAGAAAATCCTCTGGGCTCAAAATTGTATTTGCTCGATTCTGAGAAATTCTATTGAACTGTTGTAATTTCCGCATCAAACAATTATCTTTCTCAGAAAACATTTCATCAAACGGCAAAACGAACACTTGGACTCGGATGTCGATCTTTTCACGGCAGAACGGATAAACAAAATGCCGGATGTAATGCCCCGAAGTATTACGTAACACGAGCTTAGCCGTGTCGAGAGCGTCTGCCAAGAGTTAAGGCAGATTTCCAATTTCGCTCTCATCTTCGGCGCGGCTCTAATCCTGGTCGGATTCGCTCGAGGATTGCGACGCCATCGAGTCTGTTTTGCCGGTTTCAATCGTCTTCTCGCCGTGCCGTTATTATGCATTTAAGGCTCGTTTTCGGAGCTTTCTTGCGAGCTCCCCCAATGATGTTCTCAAGCAAAGTCTGTTTTCCATCAGTCGCGTCGTCTTGGAATCGCATCGATCGGCCGAGCGATTTCCGAGGAGTTATTAATCGCGCGGACGTTTCCATCATCGGCCGTAAATCGTACGGCGCGCGAGTGTCGGAGAAAAAAAATTGATAAACATCACGAATACAACGGGATCGTAATTAGACGAATTAATTCAAGCCCGTGGATGCTAAATGGTGCCCGTATGAAAATGAGTCGGGAATACCAGTTTGGCTCGCAGCTGTAAGTATGTGGTTCACGCATAGCCGCAGATTATATCTAATAAACGTCGCTATCCGGAGGAACTAGAAACGCTTTGCCTCGAATGCAAGAAAATCATACGTCTGATCTTAACTCGATTAACATTGTTTTATGCTCCGCCCGAAGACGAGCTATCTCATACGAATTCAGACACGTTAATCGTTGCGCTCGGCTATTTTTAAGCGTCGTCCTTATTATACACAT
This sequence comes from Aradophagus sp. ZL-2020, assembly GCA_022817685.1. Classification (NCBI taxonomy): domain Eukaryota; kingdom Metazoa; phylum Arthropoda; class Insecta; order Hymenoptera; family Scelionidae; genus Aradophagus; species Aradophagus sp. ZL-2020. Next base: position 6,272 of record JABFOV010004355.1, on the reverse strand, counting down.
TATCCGGTTAAGCGTAGCGATAGCCTAGCAATTTTTCGACGGTTGAAAATTCAATCTTAATCATGAACAATGAAGAGTAACCGGTGAAAAAATGCAGTAACTTGTGTTTAGGTAATCAAAAACGTGAAGAATTGAAAGGAAGTAAAATTTAAGTTCAGATCTGGAAATACGTGATTTATTATTGCATTTTAAATACGTGATGGCGAATCTTCAAATGATTGTTGGAAATTTCCGTGTAATAAAAATATTTTATTTTGCGAACGAATGTTTTTGTCGAATTCACCATATGTTAACTTTTCAAATTAGTAGCAAGAAACATTTGCTTAATTTTTCGTACGTTCTCAACTATAAGTCTTCCGTTTAGCTTTCAAAGTTACTACATGATTCGAAAGTACCATGTATAAAAATTCAAGGAAAATAAATTCTTATATCAAGATGTAAATATAGAATATCAAGATCGTTTCTTCAGATGGTTGCTAATTCGTAATTCAAATTCTTTTTCTTCTTTTCCAAGAAAGACCTTTGTCTCTTAGTAACTGTATTTCTCTTTTTACACATCTGGTTTCAGAAATTAATAATGAAGATGGATATTAATAAATTTTCATTTATAGCAAACTATTCGTTGATTATCGGACAAAAATAAATATTGTCTAGTTATCCATAAAAATATATAAGAATATAATAATCAGAAAAGCAATCTTCGAAATAATTCATATCGATTATAAACAGTTGATAGGGAATACGTGGTTACAATTATCAGAAACAATTATAGAAGTATGTAATCAGTACCAATCCATGCACTATTATTTCTCATTGATTATTTCTACTGTATCCAAATATAATAACAGAGGTCCTATTAACTGTTGTTGATTTCACCTTTTTCTTGATGTAATTCCTTTTGTTATTATACTTGACCATAGTAATTACAAAATTAAAGAATAATTTTATTGGTTCTGAATTGAATGGTATACATTTTCCATACAGCCAGAAGCTTCAATAATCTCAAGGAGAAATAGACGAAAAAAGAGAGTTCACTCGATGTGTCATTTTTGAAAATAAAATTCCGCACACATAATATCGCGAGTTTACCCGCGAAATGAACCAGTTTCGTTTATTCAGCTTCTTTTTATCTCTTTCTTTCTTTTTCACACATTTTACGATATCGAATTTTCATATATAAATAGTTTGCCAGGCGTTGCTCTAAGCAATTTTCTGTTTCTTTCTTTATATACCTTTTTGATAATCGTGAAATATTTTGTATTCATCTCCATTGAATAAATATTAATTAAATATTTGACAACAAAAAAAAAACTTTTGTTCAGAATTGATTTTGAAAAATTATGCATTCTTAAATACAATTAAAATAATTATTCAATTATAATCTATAACGAATTAGTTCAGAAGAAAATGTCTTGAATCAATTGAATTAAAACGAAGATAGCGACGTTCTTTTTTCGACTCTTTCGCAAGTTTTAATTTAATCTCCGATTCGTTGGATCGTACTTTCCCAATTTGCGGCCGTCCAAAATTCACAATTGGTTTGCACGTGTTAGTAATTCAGGTGGCACTCCGTCTGTCTCTAACCTATTCTGCGCGGCATAATCAAATCCCTTGAATGACCTCATTACTAATGAAATGGCGGGAACTTGGCTGTTGCGTTCACTTTTGTCGGGCTTAATCCAATTTCCGGAGTGGTCGCTCTTCGGACAGCAATTAGGCCTCGAGTCGCGGCGGAGCACGAACAATGCTTGGAATTACTAAATCAAGAACTCGGCACTCCGTCGCCAGCGTCGCGCAATATTTCGCCGAACAACGCCCATCATCTTCGGTGAACCCGTCTTGCCGGCGGTACCAAAGTTCACGCCACAGTCGACGACCGTTCAAGCTCACTTCGCTTCGTCCATTCAACGAGGAAATTACGCGATAACGGAAAAAAGATTTCTCTGTGTTTAACATGTATTATTTAGTAAATTATAGATCTTTATTCCCGGTGTTAAATTGTGCGCCGAGATGAAGGCGGGGAAAAATTATGAAACAAGGAAATTCGTTGAAAAAAGATTGCTTGCAAAAAAGGATGACGGAAATTGATAATCCATCTAGAATCACCGTGAGCGTGGCTTGAATAGTCCTTCATTTTTCCTTACATGAATCAAATAAAAAATGTTGAACGATAAGTACTAAACAAGTTTGTGTTTAGTTGAAAATCAAATAGTAGAGAATAAATGCACAAAAAATGTGTATAAATTATAATGTACATTTTGTTTTTTTAACACATATATTAAAATTAATTTAATGGTTTTATAATGAGAATTTCAATTAACTTTAAAAATTGAAAAAACTGACTGTATTAGAAAAATTACTCTTTTTATTATTTGTATATATAATTATTGTATAACATTGTTGTCAAAGATGAATTGCGGATATTGAAAGCAAATAACTTGATGTCATAAGTTCACAATGTTACGTAAATAAAAATATTTGTTCGAAAATAACGGATGAGGCGAGAATGTCTTTGTCGAGTATGATAAAGTGGAATCCGGTATGCATGGCAGAGCCCTTTTCGACCAATTTTAACCCAGGCGCCGAAGTGAAAGCGGGATTTCGTTGGTTGGATTCTCAAAGTTTCGTAGGTCAAAGGATGTTTTTCGGCAGATAAGGGAACGCCTTCGCGCGGTAAAAGCACCAAAGGCGCGAGGTGAAAAAATAGTCACTTTCGCGTTTGAAGAAAGGAGCTTTCGACATTGGGATCCTTAGCCTAAATTGAAAAGTCTGGGCGTAGATAAATCTTGCGAGTGGGTGCGTGCAATCGACATAAATCGCGTTGGAAGGCTCGCCCGATGAGTCGGATACGCCATTAGTGCATTTTCTTTCTCTTCTTTTCTTGAAATATCCTCTGCATGTACTTTTTTCGAATTTACGTTCAAATTGTATGTTCTGCAAAGTTTTATAACGATTTATAATGGTTATTAAAAAAGAAATCCAAGTCTTTTTCAGTGATTAATTGAAAAAGCTATTTGTTTCAAAATACCTGATGCACTTATCACATTATTCAACGCATAAGGTAATTTAAAATTATTTATGCAAGCTGGCAAGTATTTCTGACCGGGCCCGTTCACTTTAGAACTTTTCGCAAATCAAGCACCAAACGAAGAATCGAATCTTCTATTAAGAAACTGTTTTTAAATGCTTGTAAAATTATCGAATCTGAGTAGTTGTGCTAGAAAAAATTACAATTTTCTATTATTAATGATATCACCCGGCTCGATATATACGATAATTTTTCAAACGGCGTCTCGAAAACGTAGTGGTGCGAGCAAAAAGTAAATTGCGATAACCGCGATCCAATTCATCGGTGCGTCTCGACAGTCGTCATCCATTTTGCAGGAGCATTGATAAACAATGACGAAATTCTACGTATCATTCGTTTTTGCCGTAGAATGCGAAAGAACTCGCAGCTCGATATTTCGCGCTAGCTTTTTTCCCGCGGCTACGTGCAACGACGAATTCACAAATTATTCATAGTCGCAACAACATTCCGCCAATGCTCGAGAAGCATTCATTCCGAGCGAGTGATTAATTTAAATTTTATCCGCGAAAACTAGTTTCTTTCATTACAACACGTGCTTTTAATTAAAGTTCGCCATTGGAAAATGACAACGGCAAATATTTTAATGTCATTATTAATTCGATACAGAATTTCATTTTAAAGGTATTCATTTACAGCACATCCCAGAAATATAATGTAAAATATTTACCACTAATAAAGCACTGTTTTATCGATATACTTGCAAATTTTAATATATTCTACATCGTTGATGAAATATTCGTAAAAGTTTTGGCAAATGAAAATTTTATGTAAAAGAAACAAGTGCTGCAAAATTTTTGGTAAAATTAATATACGTATAATAAACTACACAATTTGCAATTCCATTTACTCGGATTATATAGATAACCTATTGGAAACATCAATAAAATGCTCAAACGTTTCAGTGCTGTTCAAATGTAAAAGAGTTAATAAAACCGAACTTTGAAATACATATTCAATGATTTTGCATGTGCACGAGGATTCCAACGGTTTATTTGAAACGAATTTAAATTTCAATCTATTTCGGTTATTAAAAGTCAAATCTGCACTATAATAGACAATGTAATGTCACATTTTTATGACATATGTGTTAATTATAATTTGAAACGTAATTTCACTTTTCATATAATCAAATTGTTTTATATGTAATTGCAATTTTTATTTTTTCGTTTGACTATTTGAAGTTGAAAATTCATAAGAGTTTGGAGTTGACTGCAGGAAAATTATAACGAAAAATTGAAAACAAAATAACTTCCAAAAGTTTTCAACAAAACTTGCAAGAATCGTGTGTTTTATTACAAAAATATTTCATATTACCATCTTATTTTTTGGCTACAACTACCCTGAAAAATATCGGACACGCTTCGTGACGTGGTTCACGATCGGCCAATCAATTAAATCGATCCAGATAAAAGTAATGGTCGAAAATAAAAATAACGAGAGTTTTCCCAGTGCAAGGTGTTCCCCGTTCCGTGTGTGGCGCGAGCCACGTACATCGCGTCCTGACAGTCTTACGTACACCTTGTGTTCGTTGGCTAGCTGAGTCTCGAGAGGCTTTGGATTTAAAAAAAAAGTCAGCGTTCGTTCCTTCGGAAAAAGGGATCCTCTCGAGTCGCGCGTTGGACGGAAAAAACGGGAGGAAGAGGGCGTCTTCTGGATGCGACCTTAGCCGGAGCGTCGGCGCACACCCTGAGAAACGCGTGTGCCGCTACGACTTGTACGAGCGCCCTCTTCCTTCTGGAAAGGAGAAAAAGGTCGTAAAAAGGCGGAAGCAGACGAACGAGATGAGCAGGCACTTTCAACCCCGCCGACTCTTTTTTACCATTCTCCCTCCTCGGCCCCGCTAAGCCCTCTATCTCTTTTGCTCCGAGCTTGCGTATCGTCGCCCGGACTGTATAACATTAACTGCTTTTTTTGCGATAAATCGTATGAAGTTTATCAAATGGATTGAATTTTACATACGAAATGAGCGCGGCGGTAAATATAGATTCATTCGTTCGTCGGATCAAACAAATGGATGGGAATTAAAGTGATGACTCTTTTATAAATGGATGGCGTCGGGGCTGCAGTGCGTGGCGCCGACGATGGTATGTGAATGCAATAGGCGTCGATTGTTAAATTTTGTTTGATGAAAAATGAGTTTTCAAGTAATAACAAAGTATTGTTAACAGTATTGCATATTTTTTATCATGTATATAAAAGTAAAATATTTTATAATTATTTTTGATTAATTATCATTTGCGGCATATTAAGATATGATATAAAGTAATTAATAAAATCGAGACAAATGTCTCATACGTTACCCAGACCTAATGTGTCAAAGACTTAGAGGAAACACATTACTCGAATTTAAGCGCTTTAACGTGGAAAATGGATACCGTGAAATATACCGTGAAAACTCGTATTAAATAACGGAAATTAATGATTTTTCATCGCAGAAGGAAAATTATATGAAGTGATAAATGTAATTAAACTGCATCGTGGCGATGACGCAACACTAAATTATTATTAATTGCCTTTCTATGTCAATGAAATTACACTAATAATCTTGATAAATTCATGATACTGTTTTTAAACACTTTTTTTTACTTACGTTGATTTAATTAGCAAAAAAATTGTTATAAAAAAAGTTATTTCCAATCTCTTAATTATATGAATTCAATATTACATCACTTCAATTAAAATACTTATCAAATTGGATTATAAAATGGGAAATTAGAATCTGCGAGTCACAATGAAAACAATCAGACAACAGTGTAACTAAGCAATAAAATGAATTTGATTATCGTTAAAGGGAGTGGAGTTTTGGGCGCGATGTTTGTTTGTCGAAACGAGAAGTTAAGGCCGCAATGCATAACCAAATGTCCGTTTCGTTTGTAGCGGTATAATCCGGCGGATTTCGCTAACGAAATAATCTGCCGCAAGCTCGGCGCGGCAGTAAAGCCGAGCGAAAATTCTGAGACTCACTTGGAGCTTAGTCGCGGTTTCAGCGTCGGGGTCATACAGTGGAAAGATCATGCCTAGGGTGGCATTCATATCAGCCATTCTCCGCGCAACGCCGCCAGAGTATAGAACAAAAATAAACAGAGACGTATCGATTGCTCAGCTCCACTTCCTCCGTTTACAAAGCAGTTTTTCGTGACATTTTACGTTAACGAATTTATGTCAACATCGACAACGGTTGTAC
>JABFOV010004354.1:0-14098 GCA_022817685.1 Aradophagus sp. ZL-2020 | reverse complement strand
TAAGGAGCTAGTGAGCTCATGCGTGTTTTGGTGTGTGGGGGCAGGTGTTGTTATGTGTACGGTTGCAGTGTGAGCGTGACGTGGGACACTCGCTCGGTTTGTTCCCGTCAATTGTTTTTTATTATGTGTTTTTTTTTTTTTTTTTATTTTTTTTTTTTTTTTTTTTTTTTTTTTTTTTTTTTTTTTTTTTTTTTTTTTTTTTTTTTTTTTTTTTTTTTTTTTTTGACAAAGAAGAAAACATGATATAATTTGTGTTAATGTATTGAATCATCCTGCAATTTAAAATGCAACATTTAGAAAATAACTCTGTAATGAATTGAAATTATCAAATAATCAAATATTTCAATGAGTTCGTGGTATTATTGATTGTTATGAATTCCGATTTATGTTACGCATTAAACATGAGAGTATTGCCAATGAAAAATTGAACATCAATGCAAACAAAATACGCTTATAATATTACTTGATCGAATTCTCGATTTTATACTTAATATTTTGTGAAATTCATGACAAATCAATTGTGAGTGAAATAATAGTATGCAGTAATTACATATCACTAATTTAAATTTCATGAATAAAATAACAATGTAATTACAATAAAATTGTACCATCAGTATGAATAATTGCTCATTTGAATTTTATGGAAGAAACAAGCCAATGAAAATTTGAAACTACAAATTAAAAAATAAATTCAAATTTCTTTTAAATAAATATTTGCAACTATACATCAAGTAGAAAGATTGATTCAGTAAATTTATCTTGTTGAACTGTTTAATTAAAAATACCGAATCACTGTCACAGACAACCATTTATTTGTTTGCGCATGCGTAGCAATTAAAGCTAGCGCAATAATTTGAACACGATTTTCAAATGTAATTAATTTAGTGATTCGTTTCGTAGTATTAACATGGTGAAAACAATTTGAATCAGAGTTACATTATTTTGCATTAAAATTACCATACTTTTGCTTAAGTAACCTCCAAATAAATTTATTCACATACTTGTATTTTTATCTGTAAGATTTTAATATTTTTTTTAGGAAAAGTTAATTTTAATATTTACAAATTGTTTGAATTGTTATTTAGACACCATTTGTTTTATATTGTCACGCTTATTAAAGAAAAAAATAATAAATTAACAGTATCATTATATTTTCACAGACAAAAGATTTTGTTAACGAAATATCCTTTTTATTTTGTTAGATAATCAAATCTTTTTCTCCGAGTACTTGCTCTAAGCCAGGTTTTTTAATTCACGTACATTATGTGGATTTTCAGCGACGTATATCTCAAGTGAAATAATTGGATGTATTTTTAAATTTGCAATTATATCGAAAGGAATTCAAATAATGCGATCGAGAAAATTGTTGAATTCCCGACAAAATGCATTCACATATTTAACAACTTACAACATACCGTTAATTTTCATGAAATAAAGTTTATGATCTTTTTATTTGAAAAGGGCAAAAGTTATTTCATTCTGAAAAATACTTTAAGTCGTTTACGTGAATCTGTTTCTGAAATTGACTATTGAATAATTAAATTATGCAGTTAATTCTTGGGGTCTAATGACATATAGTAAAACTAAATAAAGTAAATAAATAAATTAAAGAATTTTAAGACATTAACAGAAAGAAATGCGTTGAGTTAACAATGTTATTAAAAATAAAAATTACATTTTACATAAATTCTTTGATTAATTGATGGTTTGCATGTGCACTCAGCTAAAATATTCTGTTATTTAATTGTTAAACGTTTAAACCTACTTTTAATTTAACTCCTTTCCTTACCTAACACTAAACATCAATTCTGATCCTTAATCCATTAACAAAAGCATTGAAACAAATACAAGACTGAAAAGTGCTCCGACACCACGAAACAAGTGTCTTATTTCAATGTCTAAGCCACTAAAAACGTTTCAGTTTAAGACACCTTAGGTGTTTGAGAAAGTATTAATTGAAGGCACTCTTGGAGTCTGAGACAGTGTCTAAAAATCAGACACTTGTTTCTGCAGTGTACTAATGAGCTATTTCAGTGGGTCAGTGACCGGTCCATGTCATTTGTGCGTTAATCCGCGGCGAGCGTGGCGTTTGAAAATCACAAGACCTGCGACGAGCCGTGTTTCGTGTCTCGCGGCCCGTTATCGCGGGAGCGGAAAACAGTTAAGCTTGCGAAAGCCGGGAATGGGATCGCCTTGCATGATAATGCCAGTTCGGCCAAGCGCAAGAGAAATACCGTGGCAGCGGCAAAGGAAGGGCCTCGCGCGCGAATCGGCAACGGTTCTTACTTTGCATTCCTTTGTACTTGCTCCTGGAGCTCACTCCATTTATCATACCGCATTGTCGCTCCTTCACTTCCCCGAGCGAGACCGAGACAAGGCTTTAATGCACTTGTCTACTTGGAATGCGCCCATAAAGACACACATATGCTTCCTGTCGAACGAGCGGCCGAGTGCTGGGGTCGGGAGTCGCGCGCGCACCCACCAGAGGGAGAGAGAGAGAAACGCAATAGCCGAGATAAGAGCTCGCCGGGCCACAATTAAGACAGACCGGGGAAAATGGCGGGGGGTCGAGGGGGGGGGGGAAGAAACCCGACAAGGAGGTCGTGGCGGAAGGTTTCCGGGCGAAATCGACGCGTAATCGGGCGTAATGCGTTTTTCAATCCGCCGCCACGGTGATGGCTCCTCGACGCGGCCAAGCTGAAAAGAGGACGGGCGTTGAGGCGCCTGTAATCTCGCGGCCCATTATTCTCAGATGAAGAGCAAAGCCGTCGCCACGCGCGCTCGCGAGAATAACCATCTTTTCATTCCGATAACTGGATTCCGACCCCGGTCTACCCCCCCCCCCCACACCCTCCACCCGACCTCGCGCTTCTGTCTTCTCTTCTTCGCCTTCTTCGTTTTTCTCGTCCCGGCTCGTTCGATCGCGCGATTGTTGCTACGCGAATCGATCGCGTCTGTTGCAGCGTCGTCTTTTAGTGATTAAGTAATTGCTTCTTGACAAGAGCAACGAGGCGTTTGGCTCGTTGGTTTTATAGGAATGTTTGTTGTAATTACGCTGGTGGAGAATTGGATTTTGTTGTAAATGTTTCTCACTTTGATCAATTTTCGGGTTATAGAGTCATTTAATGGAATTGTTTATTAATTTTTGGAATTGTGACGTTGTTGGTGAAGAATACATGTGAAGGATGTGTGAGAAAATACTAGGAATTTTGTTTCATCTATATTAATAAGTTACGTAAAATTGAGGGAAAAGTAAACGAAATAAATATATTCCAAATTGTTATTATAGTTAAATGATAAAATTCTTTTAGCAAAATTATGATTTTTGCCAATGTTTTATATACTTTATTATTGCAATTTTTATTTTTAAATAAATAAATTCTACAGCAGATTAGTTGTGGTAAACTATTGTACATTAAATAATGCAATGTTCAATATATCATAATTAGAATTATTGTAATTCTTAATTACTTAATGTTAAGAAAATTAATGAATCGCCGATTTTAAAAACTTCTTTTTTTTATATATGTTTCAGGCAGCCGAACATTCCTTCAAGCTGCAGTTTGGGTAAGTACTTCTTCATTCTAATACAAACTAGGGAAATAAAAAAAATCACTATTTGAATAATGAACTTGAATAGCGTTTGTTCGACATGGTACATTTAAGTAATATGGCTTTGTAATATAAAATTGAGTAACAAAAATCTTCATCATTGCTGAGAAATTTACGCAAATGCTAAGTTTTTAAGGTAAGTTTTATTTATTTCAATACATAATATTCAATGAGGGTGTATGAATAACATTGAAAGAGCTTTTTATTATTTTACAGTAAATTATTTCATTTATGATAATTCCAACTACTAAATAACTAATACTTTAGAATCGATATTTTGTTTTCTATTAGAAAACCGGGATTTGCTTTTGAGATATAAATAATTGTTATTTTGTACATTTAATACAATTTATTTCAAAAACTATAACTGATACATAATATGATTAATTATTAGATATAGTCATTTATTAATTTATCAATTATTAGTGATCAATAATTACTTGAAATATCAGTATCAAATTATAAAATAAATTTGTTTTTTTGAACAAAACACCGACAATTTAAACTAAGTTTCACCTTTTGAAACCAATAATTATTAAAAATGGGTATTGCTTGCAATTAACTTTTATACGCAGAGAAGTATTTCTTAATAAATAAATGTTGTATCCTGTTTCCGAAATATCTTATTATAAATCACGGAACTGTACAACCGCTTAATCCGATTTCTGGCAAATTTATTATATTCACAACATATCAACATCAATTCCCTAGATTGTGTACCATGCCGAACGCGTTATTTATAAATAAAAACAAATGGTGGTATGATCGACGGTGCATTGCTAATGCATTTTTATTATGTGCAAATTCTATGACGCGCCGTTGAAGCTGCGTCTTTTGAAAATTGATTTTATTTGAGACGTGGTACATAAAAAGGCCATTTAATTGCATTTGGCTGCAAATGCATAGCGAGGAAATTAGCATTTAATGCCGCTCGAAAATGCGATATTTATAATAAAGCGATCAAAGTAATGTTAAGGGAGAATAGACTTTATGTGGTATTATTGATTTACATTGTATTAATAATCGTTTAAAATTTATGAATTGACGGTGTGCGTGCGTGTGAGTGCAGGCTATAAATAAATGCGTTACGGTGTAACTATGATGGTAACAAAGTATGAATATAAATTAGTTATTGACGCGTAGTAAAGAACAATAATTCAACTTGATGTAGAAGATTGATGCACAAAAGGGACACGGGACAAGAGGAGGGGGGGGCTAAAGTTTTACACCCTTATAAGCATTATATCCTCGCAATTAGAACGAGGAGGGGGTCTGCGAAATTATGTACGCGATTTCAGTTTTGAAACAAGATGTCATTATAAATACAAATCAGTCGATAATTACGTGCCGCCGGTCGCGGGTCTGTTTTATGCACTGTATTAAAATTACTTTAATATCATAGTAACTCTGCGGCCGGGTAAATATTGAAATTAACTTAAGTGCTCTCGCAAACATTAAACAGCAATACCTTTTTTCCATGTAAACACGGAACACAAGGATTATGGAATTAATCCACGTGTTCCATGCAAAAACGTTTACATTTAATTTAACACTTTCAAAAATGTTGCCCACGATCACGAGCTACCGGCGGATTTTTAAATTTGCTTTGCAATCGAAATAATTTAATTTATTATTCATAACGAATCCGCGGTTGATTAATTTAATTTAAATAATGCACGCCTGTGTGTTAATAAACAATGCCGGTCGTAAAACAGATTAAATAGTGAAAGTCTAATTGAGTGAGACAAGTCGACTGTGACAAGTTTTACCTGTTCGATGTGAGTTTTGCACCAGCCGGCCCTCCGTTATGGCGTCATTAGATGATCTATAATTAAAAATAGTTTCTAATTAATAAATCTTGAGATAACTGTAGAGTTTTGATTTTTTGGTAATTGCAAAAAAATATTAACAAAGTAGTAGTGTATAGAGCGGTATAATAACAAATTCAGGAAACGAAATCTGACTTTACTGTTGATTATTATTTATAAATATATCAAAATCAGACATTTGCATACGTACTAAAGACTCATAATTGTAAACAGTCTGCTGAATAAAGCGATAGTAACAAAATTATCCCTTTATTCCACAGTATAAGTTCCTATTGATTCATATAAATTTATTTCTTTCGTGTAATCATAAGCAGTGTATTTGATTTCTTTATGCAATAAAGTTGTTAGCAACAAGACTTTAGAACTTTAACTTTAGAAATAATACTAACATACAACTTTAACATAACAACTTTAGACATAACATAACAAATGTAGAAATAATACTAACGTTGAAATCAAAATCGTGTTTGGCAGTGTTTTAAATAATACCATTATCGCGACCAACAATTATAGCCTAAAATAAATATTTGGTGCCTTATTTGAAAAAGTATACTTAATGTTTCTAACGGTTAATAATAAACAGAGATAAAATGACGTACTATTTCTTATGAACGCAGAAAAAAGTTAATTTTTACCGCAGTTTTCTATAATCAAGATATATATAAGGTTCGATTTCTTCTAATTAATGAAAAAATCTCTTCAAAATTACCGAAACTTTAAGTAATCTTCCCAATTACTTGAAAACTATATAAATCTTATTGTGACCTTATATGTCTTGGACACCGAAAGTTTCGATAAGAATTACAAATCAATTTTTTAATGCGCACGAATATGCAGATTATAATTAGTTGATTGTTTTGAAAGTGAGTATATTGAGGTCCTAGACGAAAACTATGCTATCTGAAAATTTGATTGGGAACTATGCCATCTCAAAATTTTATTTGTATATTTTAATGGGAAATTCATAGATGGCAGTTTTCAACCAAAATTCGAGATAACATAGTTTTTATCTGAATCGTCGATATGATTTGATTTCACGTTTTCTAGTCGAGACTGTAATCATTATAGACAGATTGCAGTCTGTATGATAATTATTAAACAAAAATCACACTTTGTTGTGACATAATTGCAGTAGTGAAGTGATGTGCTGAATAGAAAACAGTTTATCGTTGCGAAATTTCAATATTTTTCCATTTCAATTCTATTAGTATAGTTGTTAATTTTTTAATAATTTATCACGCCAAGTCATGAACGGCAATTGACTGACAATCAGTCGCAAACTCCACCATTAATATTCCTTCCCGCGACTACCGGAGTAATTAATCGTATCTCGCGTGATTTTTCTTCCAATATCGCAGCCGTAAAACAAAGTTCCCGAGCAAAACACCGAAAATGTGTTTGAGTCTCAAACAGCGCCTGTTTGCGATTCAATGAATCCGAATCCGCTGCGAGTTAATAAGACAGTTTTTTATTTGAAGCGCAACTTCCCGACCTGAGTGGCCGGTATTTTTTACAACGGTAATACGCGCTACAAGTTGAAATAGAGATATTACGAATCCGAGAATTATTTCCCCTGTTTGCCTCGCGCGTTTTTTTGTCTCGCGGTACTGCTAATGAAAGTTTTCTCATTTCTCCTGGGATTAAACTTATCCCCGAAACTCCAGCTCAACTCGACGTTTAAGATGTTAGGCCGTATGATCGTTGAAACTTGATGACATCCGCTGTTCGAAAACGTCGACAAGAAGTCAGGCGCCGACGCTCGCGGATCGTTGGCAAAATAATCGCGACGCGCTCGTTAACTCGCGGGTCTCAAGTCGCGCGAAGAAACGTCGCCAAGCGGTGCAGCGCCGCCTATTCTTGAGTCGCGCATTAGTTAAGCAGCCGCGCTATCGAAAAGAAGTTCTAATTGAACGTCAAAACTTTGAAATCCATAGGGCACGCTCGTGTCAGCGTCGCGCGAGTTTAAGGTGGCAAATGAGCGTGTCTTCAGACGGCGTGTCTTAAGCTTCAAACTCGGTACAGTTTTCTCGTTCGAGTGTCATCTCTTGCTTACTCAAGAATAATTGGTTTACGAAAATTAATTCCGACCCCGAGCGAGTCAAGCCCGAGGGGTCGCAGGGGATCGGGGGAATCGTACGCGGCCAAGAATACGCAAGCCGCGTCATTCCGGATTGTTAATTTCAAGTGGTTAAGCAATTCCAATTACGTGAACCACTCGGCGCGCGCTCTCATTTCCTTTTCCGCATTTCATCTATCCTACTTTCGTTTTTACGCGAGCAACTTGTTATTTACTTCGCAAGACATTCAGTGAAATTCAGACCGCGACCTTTGCGCAGCCCGGCAATCGATGCTTGACTTGTACTACTGAATACCCTTAAAAGCAACAGCAATCGCATTCAGTTTCTTTCGAAAAGCAAATGGGTAAGGTCGTTATTCTTCCATTTCTTGTTTTCTTTTTTTCGGAAAACGTTGTCGCTGATTGATCGGTGGCGTTTCAGAAACAATGGCCAAACTGCTTGGACCAAGTGAACTATCCATAAATATAATCCGACGCGTTCGTTACACTCGTCGCCGTGAGTTTAATTTATAAATATATTTCGCCGACCGTGTGTTTACAAGCCCGATTACACGTGTACGTACGTGCACGGCAATAATCACATTCGTACGCGCACTCGTGTATAATCGTACACGGACGCGTATATCATTTGGGCCGCGACATTATCGTCGCGATAACGCGTGCCAACACCGTCGACGAATGACGCCGTAAGCACCGACATTAAATAATTTCAATCGCTGTATCAAATATTTAATAAAACAAATAAAAGGCGTGATTTTATAATGCAGTTAATATTTAAACGTTGGGTAGTAATACGAGAGTGCATTATTAACGCGGTCAATTGATGCAATCATTTCGTAAATGAGCCGGGATTCTTGTCCCTTGCATCTTGTATAAAAAAGAAGAAAAACAGTTCAATGCTATTTTAATCGAGTTGTATGCAAAATGAATCATGATATAATATTGATGTTTCTTTGTTTTGATTTTTTATAGGGTCAAATAGGGTCTTCCATGCAAGAGGTGTAATACGCGTAACTAAACTGTCGAAAATTGCATCATTGCAACTTAGAAATCGGATTACTTATGTTAGTTGTCACCCCGTTGTGGTTAAGTTACAAAAAATAACTGTAACACGCAACTCAAGCTTTGCTAGACAACTTTAAAATGTGATCTGATCATCAAAACAAGTGACTTAGCTCTTGAAAGGCTCCTATTGATTTGATAGTAGTTATTTTAGTACAAAAACATTCTAATGAATAAGTATTTTTCTCAAGATTAAATTCACTATATTTAAAAACAATGTTTTTGATAGAAACAATACAGATCAGCCGGTTTTTATTTTCAATACATGCACGTAAGCCGAATAAATTTTAATTTGGGATAACCTCGAACAAATCTAAAACAATTTTACAATAAAATGTTGCACGTATATTGTAAAATGTATTAAATAAATACTATATTATTAATACTTAATAATTTCCAAACTATCCTACATACGTAAGAATTGTTTTTTGGCACAATAACTTGAGTCTAGGAATCATTTTTCCATGTTTTACACGAATGATCTTTGAAAAGCAATAGTTATCACAACCGCGTGCGTATCTAAAGAAACGCGTGAAAGCAAACTGAATTTCACATTATAAAGAAATAAATTGCCAGTGATCCATTGTAGCAAACTTGTTCGCGGCGGCAATGTGTCAACAGCAATTGATGCAGAGCCGCGGAGACAGCCGCCCAGGAGCAAACACCGGCGGTTGCGGCAACGCGCAAACTTTGACATCCCATACCGCGTTCCGGCTCATTTGCATTCCCCTCGCGGTCGTGTAATCCCGTCGAAAATGCCGGCAAAACAAGCCTAAGGGAACGCCGGAGCCTTAAGGGAGCATTACCTTGACGGATCTGTGTCGAGTTTGCAGCGAGCAACGCTTGTAAGGCAGGGACAGCAGTAATGGGCACTTAAAACCGGCACCAGCACCAAAACAGTCGCGCGTCCGGTCAGTACTTGAGGTCGCTGAAGTCCTCGCGAATCACAGGTCGCGAAATCACAGAAAAAGGCGCGAAGTAAGCAAGCAAGTTGCAAGTAGTTCTCACGTGATCTCCCCGCCGGCACTGAAGCTGGTCGCGGTCATCGCACCGCGGTCACAGATGGAAAAGTATCTTGCGAAGCTCGGTCCCTTGGCAGAAAGTGTGGTCGTAAAGCGAGAGTCGTGGCCGAAATGGGTTGCGCTGGCCGACTATCGGAGCCGGGCCGGGCGCGGACATCGGTCCTTGGTCTTGGCACGCGCGCGACAAGAGCGGTGCCAGTGGTGCGCGGCACTTGAGACCTGGTCGTCGGCCGAACGCGGGAGTCGGGGGCCGTGCGATCGTTGCGGGGTGGCGGGGGTGGCGGCCACGGCAGCGGTCGCGTGCATCTCGCGCGTGATCCCCTGTTGTCTTAAGCCCTGGCCACGGCTGCGCCACGGCAGATGTCGCGCCAAGGCATCGTAGCCAGCCGGCGCTACCAACGTGGCCGTGCGCGTGCCTGCGGCGGGGCCCGGGGGAGGGGGAGGAGGGGTCGCGCCGGGGCGGCGGTGCGCTTCGAGGTGCGGTGGCGCGCGTCTTACGTGCGATCTCGGTCGTGTTCAGGCCAGCAGCTCCGTATGACGAGGCCGCCGCTTTACTACTGACAAACCTAAAGACCACCCTAACCTTGCAGTCGCGGACACTCCCACCCCCAAGCCACCCCCGACCAGAACGAGCGCGACCTAAGAGCCGTGGATGCCACCTCCACGTTTGGCCGGCGCAAACGCACTCTGCCTCCGAGGGTAGTCTTATCCCCTCCGCGCGGCCCAAAAGCAACCACACCCCCCACCCCCGCGCTCAGACGACTCTCCAGATTTTGCGCTCATCCCGCCTCCCGCCACGCGGCCACCGAGGCACCCCCGTCTCTGTCTGTCTCCGTTTTTCTCCGCCGCGTCTCGTTGCCGTACCCCTTCGTTGCCAGCCCGAGCCTCCCCGACCAAGTCAACCCCTTCGGAGGCTCAGCCGTCCCCGCCACCGCCACCACCACCGCCGCCAACGCCGCCGCCGCCGCCGTTTCTCCTACTTCCCAACGCCGTTCACGACGACGACGACGACGATGACGACGACGACGACGACGACGACGACGATGACGACGACGACGACGACGACTACACCGCCGTCTTGAAATAAAAAACAGGAACAATCACGTTTTAACCTCATCGACGACCACCGCACTCGCCACTGCAACCCCCGCCGTGTCCTTTCAACCGCCGCCGCTCCCCGATTCGATTCACCCCCTCCTTCACTGCCTCAAGGACTTGCGATGTTTGCGCGCTTTTATTACTTTCAAGACTTTGCAAAAAGATGACGGCTCGTTTTAGGACAAGGGATCTGACGATATCTCTGGTCCCTTCGCAGCCTGCCACCTTGGCGCAACCCTTGCTTCGACACTTCAGTGTCATCGTCTTGCTCGTCTTGAGCTACTCTTTTTCTTTGCCACTGCGCGATTATCATCTCCCGTCCATTTCCCGCGGCAACACTCAAAGGATTTCCGCTTCGTCTCGTGAATTTCCAATTTTTATCCCTCCAAAGCCACGTCGGCTGCCCCTCTCTGTGATCGAATTCTCCCTCTCCAGCGGGTTCGCTTTTTTGTGTACCATCGTTCTGTATACCGATATATCGCTTTTATTGAAACGATCATGATACACTTGTTGGGGTATACTTTGTTTTCCTCTCGACTTTCTCCTGCAGTCTGTTTGAATATTTTGTTGTTAAGGTCGCCCAGAGGGGAAAAGAGCTTACCGGTAAGATTAGGCTACGAAGGTTTTCGAATCCCGTTCGCGGGTTTTTCATGACCACAGTGAGAGTGTGTGACTGTATTCGAAACTATTTCACCAAAAGTTTGGGAGATTGAGATTTTTGTTGGCGAAAATAAGTTTCGGTCGGGGACTAAACTGTATTCTTGCTGAGCCAAATAAATGTATACAAAAGTTCGCGAAAACTTTGTTTCGGATTTCATACTTTTTTTTCTCCCCAGAATGACATTTTTCAGCATTGTTTGTCGAGCGGCTTTTTGATCGCGGAATCACAAACTTTTTTTTGTACTAGAGAAATAAAGGACAGTGTTAGCTTTTTGTTTAACGTTATTAATATTTTAAATTATAACAAAATGAATATGGACGTTGATTTCACATCCGCGAAATTCTACAACTCTTTAATTACAGGAAATTTTTTGTGGATTATAAATTTGGATGTAACAAATATTTAATTTGGATAAAAGACAATGTAATTATTGAATCAAAATGATCATTTCAAATCAATAATTTAAAATGAATAAATACTAGAGAATAATAAGAATAGAAATCGAACTGTTTAAAAATCTTCAAATAACATTTTCAAATTCAGTTATATGATTTCAAATTAAATAATTAATAAATGATTAATGATTATTTGAATGGTTAACAAGAAAACAAAATTGTATGAACAGAGCTGTAAAGATATACCGTTATAAAGTTTTGCATGGAATATCGGGCAATTTCCGCGATTCATTGCATATTGAACATTTTGCAAAATGCAATGTAATTCAAACTTTGATTATTAACCTTTTTAGTTCAACGATGACGTATCACATGGTACTTTACGAATAAATTTCCGAAAATCAGATTCGAAGTAATGTTTTTATCATTCCTTTTTTCTTATGGTAAACAGAATGTAACAAATACAATTTGAAAAGAGAAACAAAAATGAAGTTTCTGACTAAATGAACAGTCGAACAGTATTAAAATATAGTAGATTTATTGACGTGATATTTCTTTTTTTTTGTGAACGTGATGTATATTCAAATAGTTAATGTAATGTAATACTGAGAAAAAAAAAGATTTTCTCTTTTATTCACATACAATTTTTTTTTCTTTTAAATAAAAGATTGTTTAGAAGTTTTTCAAGATTTGCTATTTGTAAAGCAAAGTCATTCAACCTAGCAAGTCATTCAACTTTTAAGAATTGTTAAATTTATTTTTATACGAAAGCTACTTGGTAAAAAAGACCATTTATGTAAATTAAATGATTTAAGCAATCATCTTAAATTTCACTTTTTGAAAAACTGAAAGTTAATTTTTTATTATTGTCTTTTTATTTGTTTCAATAAATGTACATATATACATATAAAAAAAATTGATTACATTTTTAAGTTTTTTATATCAATTTCTAATTGTAATTTTTTATTAAACATTTTCCACGTAGCAAAATAATTGTAAAACAATGCAAAATTGTTTTTGAATTCAATTAAATATCTCTTTTTTATAAAACTTGAAAAAAAAAATCATAATCTTATGAAATTTAATCAAGAAATTATCAATAATTGTTATCACTGTTGAATAAAAAGAGATCTCGTTTCATTCAGTTTGTTTACACTTATCAATATAAATACTGTATAAAATCTATAACTTTAGATTAATAGTTGAATCGATGGTTTAATGAAAAAATTTAAAAATAAAAAAATAAAGCATTAATAATCTGATAATCAGATATTTAGACATTTTATGAATTATAATTAATTTATTCAAACTTAGTGGTTAATTGTAACTAAATAGCAACTATGTTTAATAAAATGTTGAACAATCTAGTAGACAATTAATAATTATGACAAACAAAACAGAAACAAAGACAAGAAAACCTTTATAAAAGAAGTTATCGTATACTGAATACGTTGAAATACAGAATACGTTGTGTTCACTTTCGTCGAGCAGGAATTTTTGAGTCAAGTTGATGCGCAAGTATATAGATGGCGCCAACAATAGGTTCAAACGCTCACTGCAGTTTAAAGCGAAGTAATTCCAATATAAAGTACACACATCGAATGTTTTATTTTTCATTTTTTTTCTTTTTTCGATTCAGCTTCTCAATTCATTCAATAAAAATTTTTTAACAAAAGAAAAGAAAACCGAAAACATACATTTGCAATTCTGTGAAACATTCCAAAACAAATAAAACTTTAAATCAACTTTATTCCAAGCTTTTGAATCGCACAAAAAAAAAAGATTTACCTCTAAAATTTATCATTCAAGATTACTCTTATTATATATGATATAGATTGTGATATCAAATAATAAGAAATTAATAATCATTTATTGCATGAAATTTAAAGAAAATACATATTTCAATCTTATTTGAAGTGACACAACTAAATTTCATGAAGCTAATGTTATTAATAAATGTTCAAATTTATCTATTTTGTAGTTTACAATAGATGTCATCGATTGATTTTGTACAATTAATACAGAACAATTTATTTGAACATAGAAGTAAATAGTTATTTATCACACATATTTATCTAGGCGTATATTTATGTAAATAGAAATCATCATGACGTTTACCTACAAATCAACCCTTATATTTTACGGTAATATAGCATTTAATTCTGCTCATAAATGTATAGACGAATTCATTCAAACAATTGAGATAAATTATTGCTGGTACTAGATTGCAGTTTTTAATTATCAATTAAAATTCGTTGAGTCATAATGACAGATGTCTAAACGTCCAATTACTGCACTAATGCATAACTTTTATGCATTACAACTTTTATGTTATACACGAT
>JABFOV010004353.1:0-14099 GCA_022817685.1 Aradophagus sp. ZL-2020 | reverse complement strand
CGCCACAACAGCTGGAGTGCGCCGGCTGCGACGGTGCGACGTATGGTTGACTCGTCACAGTGACACGCGGTACACGCTGGTTGGCGATGAGCATGTAGAGGTGCGAAGTGCGGGCAGTGGGCGGGCAGCGCGGGCGGTCAGTGCGCAGGGGGTGTGGCGGTGGGGGGGGGCGGCGGGCGCCGGGAGGAGCAAGAGAGAAGGCGGCGGGGGGGGGGGGGGGGGAGGAGAGGGGGGGGGGGGGGGGAGGAGGGGGGGGGGGGGGGGGGGCAAGTGCCGCGGAAACGCCGGGCGAAAGTGTTCTCGTATTGCGAAACCCGGCGCGCCGATATATATCGAATTATCGTCGTCGACCGATCGACTTTTCGTTTTCGCGTCTCGCTCGCTTCCGTCGTCCCGGCATTGTTTTCTCCTCGGCTTACGTAATTAAACGATTGTCACGCCATTATCACGGCCGGCCAATTATTTCAGCTCACGTTGCCGCGCCGAGACACGCGCCAGGGATGTTCGTACGCCCCGACGATCGATTCTAATCGATTTTTGCCAAGTCGTTCGAATCGGTTTTGCGATTAGTTGAAAGAAATTCTCTCTCATGTCAAGCAGTATTGTCCTTTTTGCGAGAAGTAATTCACGATGACGATTGCAGTATCGATAATTGCAATTGCAATGCAACACTTCATTTTAAATACGTAAAATTGTGTGTCAAATTCAAGTGAAACTATAATTGAAACATTTTAATTCACAGGACGTGACCAACGCTTTTTTTTAATAATATATTCGATCTCGAAACAGTAAATAAAAATTGTTGCAGCATCATTTTCCAATTGGCTGTAATTTGTATAAAACAAATTGTCAGACATTGTTTTCAAAAGCGAACGAACAAAAATTGTCAAGTTTATAAAAATTACAGAGTAATTCCAATATCTTTCTCTGGCGAACAAAAAATCAGTCGCTGTTATTAACCAATGTCCGATTGTCAGAAGCAAACGTTCGGCAGTTATTTCAACATGAACCAAAAGTTTCGTATGTACATAATATATGAGTTCGAACTTGGAAGAATTATTGTACAATTTGTGTTTATAAATTGCAAATAACGAATTGCAATGAACAAAACACTAAAGTTAAGTCAATATCAATGTATTTTTGTTGAATTAAAGAAATCTTACAAAAAAAAAAAACAGAAAATTTTTTTATCAACATTTATCCAAGTTGAAATCCGTATATTATGTACGCATGGAACTTCTTGTACATTCAACAACGCGGACGAAGACGAAGTCCGCCCCGGCGATCCGGCGCGAAAAAGGTGCGCGAACGAAATCGATAGCGTATCGGAACGAAGCGTTTCCGGGCCGAGGTGAATCGAACGGCGGCTCGAATCGCACGGTTGTTTGATCGGGCGAGGATTTCGCGGCGGCGAATAGAAAGTGGCACCTCGTCGACGGCGCCGAAGGCACGCCGCTGACATTCGACTTTTCATTAACCAACGTCAAGTTTAGCGCCGAGCCTTTTTCATTGGGCTTACGAAAAATTCGTTTATATCAACCGCCCGGCGACGCGTTGCGTCAGTGGCTGCTGGAAAATTGACGTAGTGACGTAAGCCGACGAAAAATTAAGAAACCCACGCTTACATAAAAGTCGATAGGAAATTAATAGCTCGACCCTTCCGCCCATTTTTCTTCACTTGCGAAAACGTCAGTCTGTTGATCAAGTGTCGTTTTTCGCGAAAATATTCAGTTGGCAGATTTCTTCATTGCCGGTATTCCAAGGTATTTTTTGTTATGGAAACGATTATTTAATAATTGAATTAATAAAAAATGAAAACAATTTTTTTATTCCTGTTTCCTTCTTTTGAATCGTGTCAATTTGCATTTAAAATTCTTTGTTTGAAAGTTTCTTCTCTGAAACGAGACAAGTTCTGAAACGTAACGTGATTTCGGTTTCATTATATATTCGACTTTCTTAATCCAAGCTGATTACAATACAAAGTTAAACGGTTTATTGCATCAACATTTTTAACTCAAAAAACTGGTCGAGAAGAAATATATTTTCCACCGCGGATACTCGTTTTTGATCCTATCAATGCAACAAATTTTTCTAAACGAACGCCGCCACTTGTCGATTATATAACTTCAAATATTGATCAATTCCAATATTCGATCACTCGCTATGTTAAAGGCGCGAATCAAGCGAAAATTAATTGCACGCGAATTACAGCGAATCCTTAAACGGTTAATTCCATTTATTAATGGATGCTTAACGTTGAAAATTTGTCCCGTGTTTCTTAATAAACGAGGAAAAAACGCGCTTCTGACAATTTCTTTGAACAAATGACTTTTGAAATTAGCGCCAATAAATAAGAGTTTTTCCTTTAAAGTGATATATGAGTTCTATTTTACCGACGAAGAAAAATTACAAAACATGTTTACGAACATCATAAAAGTACGATTACGTCAAATCTACGGCCATTAATCATTGACATTCTGACTTCGTAAACAATATTTCGTTTTATACTGATTTGGTCAATGAATTCTTTTTATAATCGTTTCGTCTAAGAAAATTTTTTCTTCGTAAATGTATTCGCTTTAATGCGAAAAAAAATTTCCTACATTGCAATTGTTCTTTTATTATTAAAACAAAATGAGTGTACTCAAACCATAGTGAATTTTTATACAATAAACAACTGTTTGGTCCATAAAGATATAACTTAATTGTAGCGATTCATTTGAACTGAAAGAACTTATTTGGATTACAAACGTCTACCTGGAAAACAATGATCTATTCCGGTTATAAGTACCTATTTTTCTATGAAGACCTAAATCAAATGTGAGCCAATGCCTCGTAAACCATAACTAACATTTGGTCCAAAACTTGCTACAACGTTAATCAATTCTCATTACTTGAAAAAGTCATTTCGACCACAGTGAATCTGCTATGTGCATGAAGTTTGCAACGTTTAATTGCAACGAATTCCAGCCTGGAAAAATGTCGTCCATCAATTATAAATGTGAAGTTTTCCACGTGGAAATATCCACACGATATAAAATTTGGAAAAAAATAAAATATGTAAAGTACAAGTATGTATTTAAAATCTGCTTGAAGTGTATGTATATACTTTGAATTTATTGTTAAAATATACATCAAATTTGTTCGAATATTTCAAAAGTTCAAATCATCTGGATATTTCCACGTGGCAAACTTCACATTCATCATCAATTTGCAAATAAAACATATTGTCTTTTGAATGGCTTTATCGTTTTACAAATTGTTTAATAACCATTTTTCCAAGTCCGAATTCGTTGCAATTAAACGTTGGAAATTTCACGCACATAATCTGCTATACTTTTTAAAACATTGGACAATTTGGTCCATAACTTTTTGCAGTGAATATTGATCGAATAAACCACTTGGACCTCATAGTATCGATTATCAATCGAATTATCGATTATCGATCACTTATCAGCCGCGTCCTTCTTCCGCCTGTACCCCTGCCCCCCTCACCCGGCGTATACATCATCCTTTAGCAAGGCGTCTCTCTCGTCATCCGCGTCTCGCTCTCCTCGCTACTCGGTGTACCAAAGGTATGTAGGCTGTGCCACATCCTCGCCCGGAAACCGTTAGCCGGCTTTGCCGTCGATCGAGAGCACGCCGCGGCGTTTGTCTTTCCCATACACCAATTTCCTTCTCCTTTTACTAGAATTTCATCGGCGACGGGAGCCCGCGCCTTTATCGCAAGGGCGCCGGAAGCGACCTTTCCCCTGGCAGCTGCGCCTCAGAACCTGCCGGCGCGCGCCTTTTCCACGGCAAATTCATGCCGATACAGTGAAATCGAGAATCGCGCGCGGACAACGTTTTATATGTGCGAGAATTTTGCAACGAATTTTTAATGAAACATTTCGTCCGTCGACAATCAAAATCAGAACTTACAGTTATATCTGTGCGATGTAAAATGAAATAATTGATTTTTTTCGTTCACTTTCTTCGTGACAAGTTATCAATTTTTGATTGAAAATTTATGGAATTTGGCATTCATTGCAAATACATGTTGCAAACTTATATGTGCGAGAATTTTGTAAGATTTATCTGCAACGAATTTTCAATGAAACATCATTTCGTCCATCGACAATCAAAATCAAAAGTTAAAATTATATCAGCGCGATATAAAATGAAATAATTGATTTTTTTCGTTCACTTCCGTCCGCGAGGCGGGATTTTCGTATTTCGAATCCGTCAAATTCAAAGTCCCGCGAATTGGAAAACGTGGGTTCGTGATTGAACTAATTTGCAAGTTCTTTTTTAATTAAAATTAATTAAAATTAACTAGATGTAAAATTTGTTTATTGCACCGACGAAAAAGTCAGTTTATAACTAGTGGATTATGTTTATAAATAGAATATATTTGCTGTAAAAATGAACCACTTATTACGTATTTAAATGTCCTTTACTTTTATGCAGGCGTGGGTTGAGTTGTCTCGTTAATTAAACTCGAAAATAAGTTATCAATTTTTGATACAATTTTTTCCCTTTTTAAATGTCCTTTCAAAGTTATTTTTAACGAAAATATTCCAACATCTTCAAAGTAGGACAGAAGAGATTTTGAAAAAAAAAAAAAAAAAAGAAAAAAAAAAAAACGATTATTTAAACAACGAAAACTCGGTTTTATTAATAAGATATCTTTTATCTGGCTCAAAACGAGTTTCGCCTTTTATTTAAATGTGTTATTGAATTCGAATCCCGCCGCACGCATGCGCAGACTAGATTTTAAGGTTAAGGTATTACGTCATCGGCGACATTACATCTGGGTCAAGCAACGCACCTTTGCCATATTTAACGAGAATATTCAACAAAAGTGGTTGAGACAGCCGTTAATTATAAAAGTTCACGTTAAGATTATTGCTCAGTTCCACTTTTACAACGAACCCGCGTGCGCGACGAGGAACGATCGGTTAAAATTCGGTTGAAAATTTTGTTAACCGACATTCCGAGTAATAAAGTCGTTGAATCAAGTCGTCCGTTAAACGATTTAAAATTGATAATTTGATATCAAACTTTTTCTTTTGATATAAAAGTAACCGTGATGTCACTTTAATTAGTTAATGTTGCTCTCAACTTTAGTTGTCAAATAAAAAGTTAAAATAAATATCTATCGTGAAATTTGTACTTAAAATTTATTATATAAATATTATATATAAATAATAATAAAAATCCATACATATATGTACATTTGTGTATGTATTATTTGCAAAAACTTTTATATCAATAAAGAAAATTTATTGATTGCAAAAATCATATCAGAATTGTTACATTCAGTCAAAATGATGTTATTTATTGTATTATATTTAAATTGTAGGATTGATAATGATCTACACTAAGATCGAAACGTCGCCTCATTTTTGTAATTAATAAAAAATAATTTTATTAATTTACACGTTCTATATATTGGAAATTATACAGACGAAATTAGATTCTTTTATACACAAAGAATAGTTATGTTTGAAATCGCATTTTTTAAGAAATAATTTTTGTAGTGACAAACAAACAAAAATTGTACCCAAATTGTACAAAAATTGTATAAATGCGCAGGAAGTTTGCAATGTTTATTTGCAACGAACTCCGAATTAAATAAATTTTCAATCAAAAAAGACATATTTCTAAGAAAAAAAGTAAATGAAAAAATTAATTATTTCATTTTACATCGCGTCGATATCAATTCAAGTTCTGATTTTAATGTTTGATGAACGAAATGATATTTTATTAAAAATTCGTTGCTGATAAACGTATGAATGTGAAGTTTTCCTCGTGAAAATATTCAGACGATATAAAATTTAGAAAAAATTAAATAAAGTATGTAAAGTACAAGTATGTATTTAAAATCTGCCTGAAGTGTATGTATATATCTTTTGAATTTACTGTTAAAATATACATCAAATTTGTTCGAATATTTCCAAAGTTCGAATCATCTGGATATTTCCACATGGTAAACTTCACATTCATGATAAACGTTGCAAACTTCTTGCACATCGTCAAAACGCAATCGATATTCAACCGCACGCAGCTGAAATCGCAAAGCATCGAAATTTCGCGTGGCACGTTTTCATCAGGGAAATGCCATTGCGATGCGAAATTGTAGGTGCGGGGCATTGTCTGGCAACGGTTCGCTCGCATTTCTCGCAGTCTTTCTTCCTCTGTTTATCACCCCCGCGCTGATCGCGACGCCGATAACATCGGAACGCACTAGTTATCGCGTACGCGCTTGTCCTAGGTTAGTCCTCGTGAATGCACCTATGCAACTCTTATCGCTGCGCACGCAACTTTTTCACGGCAAAAAGGAGAGAAACGGAAGGACAGAGACGGACGCCACTTCGAGCGGGAAATCGAAAACGAAAATCAGCCCGAGCGAATGAAATTGTTGCCACTACAAATGTATACATCAATTATATAAAATCACTTTATATAACGTGGCTCGTAAAATCGCGGGACTTGTGAAAAGAAATGTAACGAGCTTCGAGAAATCGTTAAACATTTTTACGTTCTAATCATCGCGAGTAATAAGTATAAATAAGAACTTTTCATTTCTTTTTTTTTTTATCATTTGCAATTTTTAAGTATTCGCTTCTCGTTATCGAAACTCTCGCACTTCCGGAAGTCGAGAGGTTAAAATGATTCGCTTTGAATTTCCAAGAGTTTTAATTACAAATTCTATCAATGAAATGACAACTGTCAAAGATAATCTAGCAAATGTTTGACTTTGAACTGATGGTCTGAGCACATTCACAAAAAGGATATATTGAGTGACGAAAAATTGTCTTGGTTCAAGACAAAATGTATCTTGATATTTTGCCAAGAATAAATTTTCTTGAGCCAAGAAAAAATGTCTTGACAGGATAAAATTGGGTTTTATTCTAAGAAAATAATAGCAAAATTTAGTGATTGTTGAACGAAGGTGAATATTTTTATGAGTGCAATTTATCTCGCAGTTCGTTTAATAATTTTAAAATGGCTGCGCAACTGTCAAAAAATTCTTTTCACTTCACAACTTTCGACGGTTTGTACATTCGTGCAAAAATGTAATTTTGCTGACCAACAACTAATTAAAATTCTCCCAAAGTGATAGAGCTGTTGGATTACGTTTATTTTGAAGGAAGATCAAATTTAATAGTATTATTTAAAACAAACACTAATCTAGTAATAAAGGCTTGCTTAATTGTTTTCCTGTCTCTGTTTTTTCCTTCGCTTTGTCTTCGAATACGACGAATGTAGGAGCGAACGAGCGCGCGCACGCTCGCTTCGCAAATAATAAATCGTTAATACACCCAACGAACAAAGTCCAAACTAGTTTTGTCGAGACACTTCTTTTCTACTGCGCATTATCGATCAACGCCGAGGCAGTGAGATCCTCGAGCGATCTCACGATTGATTGGTAATTTGTTTATTGTTGAGGTACGTTTTTCAATGACATTACAATGCGTCATTTTTTTTTCTTTTTTCTAATATGTTGTGTCTGCTGTTACGATAACCCAGATGCCGGCGAGGGGAGGGGTAATTGTATTGAATTACAAAATAATTGCATTACTTTAACGTAAATACGACGGACGAATGGAAACCCAAGAGAGATTTTTTAATTTATATATATATATATATTTAATCTGTACATGAACTTGAGAAATTTGTATTTAAATTGATGAACAGTCACTAGATTTGAACGAATATTTATATTTATTTATAACTAAAAAAAAAAAGGTTATTTGAGTTTATATTTTATTTAATTGAATTGGAATTTTAATAGGTTTATTTATAAATATAGATATTTAAATGCTTCTGTAAGTTATTTTGTAAGAAAATTATTCTACTTCAAATCACAATTTCCGTACTTAATTTTAAAAGTTACCTTCAAAAAACATATATTTTTTGCATTGTTCTTTCATTGTAAAATCGTTGTTGACATTGTTTTTCTAATTAAACAACAACAAAATCAATCTATTATAGTCATCGCAAACATATTAATCCAAACCACTGGCTACAATTCACCAAACTA
Organism: Aradophagus sp. ZL-2020; assembly: GCA_022817685.1. Lineage (NCBI taxonomy): Eukaryota > Metazoa > Arthropoda > Insecta > Hymenoptera > Scelionidae > Aradophagus > Aradophagus sp. ZL-2020. The sequence goes on along the minus strand of JABFOV010004353.1, from coordinate 6,070 downwards.
AATATCTTCGTTGCCTCCAACCAGCCGACATTCCAAAACTGAAATGAAAATTCACAACTCGACGTTGTATCTCTCGGCGCCGAGTAACCGGCGTCGTTTGTTGGGACAACTTGCTCGATTTCTCCGAGTGTAGTAAAATGTACTTGACTGTTTTCTTCTCCACGCATACACTGCTTGTCAATCAGACCGAGGAAAGAAAGAAACAGAAAACAAAGAAGAAGAAGCCGAAAAGACGACAAGAATCGCAGTGGAAACGTTGGAAGCGAGCGTATAAATGTCCGGGCGTTTATTGGTCGGGATGAAATTCAAACGAGATTGGAAGAAAAAGGAGCGTCGAAGTGGCCGATTGTACGATCGCTTTTTGACAGACTATCAAAGTTCACCGAGGAGAATGCGAATCCGGTGTTTCACGACGGCCGGTTGTTCGGTTATGCAAATGCGACGACGGCGAAATGATATTTCATTGTAAAAAATGGGCCCGCTGAAACGAAAAGGAGAGGCCAAAAGGAAGAAAGAAGAGGGAGATAAAGAGGCGGGGAAAAAAGAGCTGACAACGAGCGGCCGTTTACGTTCGCGCGTTGCGCCGCGCGCTTTGGCTTGTTTACATGTAAGCGTCCGTTTCGCTCGCAGACACTCCAACTCGGGCTACTAGTGAAACGATCAGGAATGTGGCCGCGCTCGACTGGATAAATATTTTTGCCTCCGCGGCTTCTAAGCCACTCGAAGAAACTCGCCGGTGGTTCATTAATTACACGTTTGTCATTTCCACGCGTCTCGGCTCGTGTGTCGCTCGGAATAATTGCCAGCTAACGTACTTTGCTTACGATGACAATCCGTACTTCGGCAAGGCAAATCATAGGTTGATAATTAGGTTGATAAAACTACACGCCAGTCGTAGGACGTTGCAAACTTGATGCTTTAATTTTTTTTTTTTTTCCTTTCTCTTCTTTCTTTTGCTTAAATCGGTTATTAAGGAATTAATTAATATTGATTAATGTTAACGATTTGATCAGCATTAGTTAATTAGACAGTTTGCTCTAAAATGAGTATCGAATGGTAATGAGACTGTGATTAGTGGATGGTTTTTTTAGAGAAAGATAGATGAATATAAATGTTGAGTAAAAGGAATTCGTACGTGAAGGTGAATTTGTAAACTTGTTCATTTCTATCAGTAAAACAGGAGACCTTGATTGATGGTTTAAGTGTTCACTCTATATAATTGCTAAAGTTTATTGAAGACTTATCTAATCCCAAGTTCTTTCGGTCCAATAGTGATAGATGAAAGATGATGAAAAAGTATTAGTAATTTTTGCCATTTTCTCGGGCAATTCGTAATGGGGAAAAAGGCAAGATACAAATGTTACCAAGTGATTTGAATGTCGAAAAGTATTGTTAGTAATTAAAAATGTACGAAACTGAAATTGAAAGTCCAAGAACGTGCTCCCGAGTGGGACAACTATTTTCATTATAATCGCGAAGAAAAAGCATTTTCTCTGGGGGACACGTTCAGTTTACATCAATCTGTCAAATTAAGAAAGTTGCAGCCTCGACTTAATAAATATTTAATCTCACATTGTAACTAACCCGTGGAAAAGGAAATCGATTGTCCGATGAAACCGAAACCAGGTGTCGCTCGCTTCGCTCGGGAAAAATTGCTTTCGATGAAGACAATGTTGAGTCTATTTTAAGGTGCAACCTTGTCGAAACGAGTCAATTAACAGCTGGTTGAAAATCGAGCTTGTTCGAATGATTAAGTTGCAACTTTGGATAAAAATACATCACGATTATCGTGAAAATAAAATCCATTAATACTTTTACAGAAAAAATAAACTTTTATAAAATGTTTGCGAATTTGGAATACAACAATTTGTCTTTATATATATATATGTATATAAATGATAATCATTTCTCTAATTACACTATTTGTCGACGCAACTTTTTTTTCGATGTGCAAACAACACATTCCACTATAAACAATTACTCGACGCGACTGAAAAAGTCGTTTAGACTGTAGTAACAAATTTAACTCGTCGTCGCCCACAAAAGCGCGCGTTTTTTTAAATAATATCGCGCGTTTACAGGGCTAACGCGATTTCGCGTAAACTTTCTTCGTTCGGACATATTATTCTCGTTTTCCTTACTTGTGTGTCTTACGCATTCACACTCCCTTGCGCGCGCGCGAACGTGTGCGTGATTTATAAAAACACAATCTTGCCCACGAAACTCGTTTCGACGTTAACCTTCTGGCTTGTTTTTCGACGGCTCGCGTATGAAAATTAACAAAAATTGTCCGGCAACGTCGCCTGGCACTTTTGTCGTTTCATTAAGCGTAACCTGAAACCGGCGCTTTTTTGCCGCTCGGCCGAGGGTGAGCGTTCAAACGCCGAGCAATTACTTTTTATTAACGCGTCAAGCGCAATTTTTATTGCACTTGCTGAAACTGCAAATGAAATATCGAACGTTGGATTTGAGGTAACTTTGGATTTTGAACGAAACGAGGTGGAGTTTCGAAGAAGTTTGTACTGAAAAGAGTGAATAGCAAAAGTTTCGTTATTCAAATGTAATTTTCAAATTTTAGCATTTGGATATTATATTTTACAATGCATATAGTAATTCTTACAATTTGGTTTTCATAACATATTTGAAATGAGAAAAAAATGAAAAGAAAACATTCGGAGAAAAGTAAAATTAAATGTTACACTGCATAATTGAAATAACAATCTTCAATACGTAAAAATTGAATTAACATTTTATTGTTTAAAACAAGTCGGAGCAAATAACGTATTATTAATTGATTTTACGTGCGCTTCGTTCGGTAAACGGTTATGCCCGTGATTCTCTCGGTTTTTCGTGCTACTAGAACTGCCAAGCGCCGTCCAATTTGCACATATTTCCTTCGCATTTTCACTCACTCGAAAGTGTCGAGTGGTTAAAAAAGTATCGCGTCAGGAAATATTAACGCCAACGTGCAATTGGGAATAGTTAACATGAATACAAAACGAAAGACGAGACGGGATTCGGGGACTGTGACGTAAAAGAAAATCGATGGTCGATTAACCAAAGCTTCGTCATCTCGGAATACAAACATCGTCTGAAGAACAAGATTAAAAAGAAAGAATAATGGAAAGAAAAAAATTGTGTCATTGAAAAATGGTTACGAAAATATTTAACATTGGCCACCATTGAGTCCACCTTGATTACAAAGACTGATGTCAGTTACAATAAAAACGACAATGTCAACAAGTGTGTAAGAAGTTTGCAACGTTTATTTGCAACGAATTTTAATGCGCAGGAAGTTTGCAATGTTTATTTGCAACGAACTTTTATGCGCAGGAAGTCTGCAACGTTTATTTGCAACGAATTCCAAATTCCATAAATTTTCAATATAATTACAAAACTCTAGCGAAGAAAGTAAACAAAACAATTAATTATTTCATTGTATATCGCGTTGATATAAATTCAGTTTCTGATTTTGATTGTCGATGGACGAAATGATATTTTATTGAAAATTCGTTGCAAAGAAACGTTGCAAACTTCTTGCACATGTCAACAACACAATCCCATAAACTCGTGCTACATTAGGAGAAGAACGGCAACAATGACGCAACAACGTGGCTCCTTTCTCGACTTTTCGGAGCATATCATTTGCAGCGCGCCGGTGGCGATCGAAGGGAAATATGAACAAGAAGTTTCGTACGTATATAACATACGAGTTTGAACTTAGAAAAATTATTGTACAATTGACGTTTGCGAATTGCAAAAAAACTGATCAAACACTCTCCAAAATGGTAAAAGGCTGATAAAGTAGTCAATAAAAATCGATATTGATATATTTCTGTTAAAATGAAGAGATTTTACAACGGAAACAGAAAATTTTTTATGTGCAGCAAGTTTGCAACGTTTATTTGCAACAAATTTCCAATAAAATATCACTTCGTCCATCTACAATCAAAATCAGAACTTGAATTTATATCAGCGCGATATAAAATGAAATAATTAATTTTTTGGAATTAGTTGCAAATAAAGGTTGCAAACTTCCTGCGTACAATTTTTTCATGAAAATGTGTCTAACTTCAAACCCGTATATTATGTACGTACAAAAATTCCTGTACATAGGGAAATTGCATCGGTGCAATGCCGAGGCCAAAAAGAGTCATCGAAGAGGAGTCGGGAATTGGCCGCGGAGAAGAATCCGTCGATGACGCATGCGCGCGACGTCGGGGAGACGCAGTGGCCAACTTGGTCCGCGGCAGGGCTTGCCCACTCAGGCATATAAAACCACGAGTGCGCGGCGACGGGCGAATTACACTGGCTGGCAACCGTTGGTCCAGTCGACAATCTCCGGCGAAGATCTTCGCTCGTCAACGGCAAATTGTGCTTGATTAACGTGGAGCATAACCGTTCAGCAAACGCGACTGCATAAATCATCGTTTAGTAAAAGAGTCTGGTTAAGGTAACGATGATGTCGGTGAAGAGGATTTTAATTGAACCGAGCAAACGTAACGTCAACGCGGCCAAATCCGAATCGACGAATTAGGTTTAGTCTTGGCGGAAGGGAAAGTTGATTTGATGTGATGTAAAAGTTTGTAAAGTAGATTTCAAATAATAATAAAAACTTTTTTGACAAATTTAGTGTTGGTATAGTAGAAATATATTACAGGTATGGTATCAATATATTAATCATCTATTAATATTGATATATCAAGAATATATCGATAATAATATATTGATAATATATTGATAATATACTCTTATTGTAGTGATACGATATTTTCCAATTTTCCAATTTGGAAAATTAATATATTTAACTTTCAATAGCAATAGAATAAATTTCAATGTAATTTTTGGCGAACAAAAACGATTTCATCGCGATAAGTTTCCAAGGTGAATTCCAGTTTGATTTGAATACTTGGAGAAAAATATAATCTATACAAGTGCGATTTGAAACGTACTATACTTGAGTTCAGTTGCCAAGTTTTTTTATTATTAACAGTTGCGGTTAATACGTAATAAAGTTGATGAAATCTTAAAGAAAATGATTGATTGGCCGACGATGACAAATGTATTTATTGTTTTGTTGATTTTCATCCAGCGTAGCTGGTATTCACAGCTGTATCATTAATTTTTTAGAAATTATATCGTAATCAGTGTTCGACGATAAATGCATTGCTTTTTTGTTCATATTCAACATAGCGAATATCGCAACCATATTTCTATAGTTTTTTCAAACAAAATATATCAGTATAGAGTAATTTCTTTAATATTACAAAAGCAGATTTTCCTTTTCAATTTACAGTGACATTAAATCAAAGTCAAAACCAACTCATACCTTTTTCTTCCAATTGAAAACAAAAATTACAAAATTTTTAATTTTTTAATTTTTACAAAAATTACAAAGTTTTACACCAGCCAATAAAACTCACACATCAGTTGCAAATAAAAAGCCCAAACCAATCTGGAACTGCGAGATAAAAGGAGACCCGCGAAATCCTAAGAAATTCGCACGAAAAAGCGCCGTCCACCGCCGACAAATGCATAAAAGAAAATCTCCGAGAAAGGCAGTGCTAAAAAAAGAAAGCGAACGAAATAAAGAACCTCAAAAGACGTGAAAAGGAAGGAAAAGGAACACCGAGTTGCTGAGGAGGATGAAACGGAAGAGGACCGTAAACAGTGAAACGCGAAATAAGACACAAGAAAACTAACCGTCGTGGGGGACAGGGAACCGGGAGGGGCAGAGGGGGGTGGGGGGGGGGGTGAGAAAGTGTCGAGCGAAATTGCGTTGAGGCAGGTCTTGGCGATTGGCGCTCGGGGTAGGTTTGTCCGTTGACCCCGGCGGCGCCGGTCAAAGGGGTGCGCCGACCCACGTGCGCTGACCGATTAAAGGGCCGCGATTGGGCGCGACCTAGACACGATCGCCCGGCTAAATATACGCGCGCGCTTACCCCAAATACCCGCGCGATTCATCTGCCAAATCCACCGGAGTCGGCTAATAAAAGACATTGCGCAACCGGGCTTGCGCAATCGGCAATAACGCCGCGGGGGGAGGCGCGGGGGGTGGGGTGGGGGGGGG
>JABFOV010004352.1:0-14099 GCA_022817685.1 Aradophagus sp. ZL-2020 | reverse complement strand
AGGGTGATGTGAGGGAGCAGTGAGAGGAGACAGCAGGAGCTGGGCTGGGGCTAGGCGCGGGAGGGGGAGAGGGGGGTGGGTGGAGGGGGGAGGGGGGGGGAGCAGGGGGGGGGGGGGGGGGGGGGGGGGGGGGCGGGGGGGGGGGCCTCCGAGAAAGAGGGGGGCCGGGGGAAGGGGCCCCGATCATTATCGTGAATATGTATTTGAATGTTGGTTGGTCGTTGTTTACCAACCTCCCATGGCGCACCATTGGTTTGCCATGGCCGGCGGGGCGGGAACTGTCGAAAAAACGGCTGGTACGTGCCAGCCGAGCCACAAGCCGAGCCCACTGAATGTTTAATCACGCGAGAATATGCGCATCCTTGCCGGCAACTTTCGGCCCAAGTGTGCTTATTAAAAATGCGCAAACGCGCGATCGTGCACGAAGGGAATTGACGTACCGGGGGCTCCGGCGTTTCGGCACGTGAGAAGGTCGAGGAGAAGTAAACTTTGATTTTTCTCATTCTTTTTCTCCTTTACCTTCCTCCTTTCTTCTTATTTTTCATTTTTTTTTTTTTTCTTGAAATGTTGTGAGGGAATTTTAAAATAAGTTATAGTATGAAAGAGCGATGACTGAATCTACCGAAATCTGTTTGAATTAGGGTTTCACTGATTTAAACTGCAATTTGAATTATATGATTTTCTTGGATTTAAAGAAATTTTTTAAGGAATCAGTTTGTATAAAATAAAGCGGATCTTCAAGATGTAAAAACTGCTAAAAAAATTCAATTGAAAACGCATAACAATTGATAGATTGATTTTTATCTTTTCTACGAAATTATTCCAATAAACATTGTAGTGAAAATTTATCAAATTTATAAAAATGTAAAACTTGAAATTTCATGGCATGGATAATGAATCTTCAACCGTAAGTTTGAGTTTCACTAACTGTTCTTGAAATTCCGAACATTTTTATAATCATTATTTCAAGTCCGTCGTAGAAATTGCAAACTTATCTAAAAAATTACGAATATTTTTGAAATTGTACGCATAAAATATTAAAAGTGCCATGAAAATCAATACAACTTCTGGATGTCCATTTCAATGGCATCATTAAAATTTACGGGCAAATATTGAAATCGCATTAAAATGATAGTTTAATTTCATGTATTTAGGCATTATAATTTTAATGGGCAGACACCTGAATTAATATTCAATGTACAGGTATTAAATGTGTAATACAAATCATTTTACATAGAGTGTATACCTTTCCACCAATAACATCAAATAAAACTTATCATTAATAATGTTTCGGAATAAAATAACGCGTTTGTTCAATGTTTGAATCCTCGCGTCAAAGTTTTTATCCTTAAATAATTGATCGTAATAATTGGTCGTAAACAAGAAACAAAATTTAAATAATTGAGTTAAAAAAAGTCAAATTTTATTCAATTCCTCGGTGAACTGCATAGTGTTAGCGAAATTGATGAGTGTAATTTTTAAAATTTCATTTTACTCAGCGCATGTAACAGTACCGAAGGAAATTACTTTAAAGGTTAGTCATGATCAAACAAATCTGAGTGAGACTTATGTTGACCTGCGACAGCTTCGCGAAGAATGGTTCTGGATAAGCTGGAGAAAAGCTTGTATCTTAAGAAATAATTTTTTATCGCAAAGTATACTTTATGAGGGAACAATTTAAAAAATAATACTGACAAACGCAAAGTGAAATTATAATGCATACTCGATAGTTTTACAACAAGAAAAACGTAAAAAAAAAAAACCATTATTAAATTCCAAATATATAAAAAGAATGCAAACAATATTACCAAAAAAAAAAAAAAAAAAAAAAACTAAGTGAAATTAAAATATAAATTCTGGGCAACCTAAGACCAATTATATTGTGAAAACTTTGTTGTCTTGTAAAATAACTTGTTATAAAATTTTTTTTAATTATTATAGTTTTATGCAAGTAATTCAAAAGAAGATATGCAATAGCATTTTAACATGAAATTTCAATCAAAGCAAAAATCGAGTATAACATCTTGTTCTTCGCAAGCAATCTGAAACTGCTCCAATATTTCTCTTTTCTTCTGAATACAATTAATTCGACGTAAATGGAGCCACGAAAATAATGTTCTCATGAATAGCCGAAACGCTGCTGAACAAGTTGAATATTTACCGGGAAAACGACGATCGCGAATGCTCGTTTTTAGAAAAGCCGAAAAATACCTGCTGCTTCATTCACCTTCCTATTTCTCACCGCGCTATCTATCTCTTGAAATGCACAATGGCCCGACTTTCTACAGCTTTTCACGTTATTGTAGTTTTCGTCAGTCAGCCGAAATAAGATACTTTTCAATGCACACAAATTTTGACGAATTATTGGAAAATTGACGCACATTAATTAACATTTAACTCGTGACGAAAACAATATCGAATTATATATTGAGTAAATCAACTATTTATTGATTTAATATTGAATCAATAAGTTGCATGGAGTTGAAGTTTCCAACTTTTATTTATAAATGAAAATTAATAATGTATCATTTAATAACATATATTATATTCTCAGACATTGAAATATTCTAGTTTTTTCTTGTAAAATTATTCTATCAAAAATATACTATTATTTGTAAGAAGAAAAGTATATCAGCATTTATTTTCGTTTACTAATAAACGTTGGAAACTTCAAGAACATTAAGTTGCTCCAATGGATGTCAAATCAATTTCACAGGCGTCGATGTACATTGATTCAATTGATATTTATTTAAAGTGAAATCAATATTGAATCAATATTTATCTGATACTCAATATTTGATGGATCTTAACATTAACTTAATATTGAGTTTATATTGATTTAATTCTGAAAACATTCACTTAATTTTAAATCAATATTAATTCAATACTCATATGATATTGAATATTCAATGTATATTGAATTAATATTGATACAATATTGAATTATTATTTAACTAACATATACAACAAATGTTGATGATCACAGTACTGATTTGATATCGATAATCACTTATATTGATTTGATTAAAAATCATTTAAATATCAAGTTGATATCAGACCAATATTAATGCAATTTAATATTGGTTTATTAGAAACGTAAATTGAATGTTCTTTGTACATGAAAAATACTGCATTCTTATGCACATAACGCCGCAACCGTGAAAGTAAGATTGATTGTGACGAAAATTGAATTCACTTAATTTTAAGGTTACCGCTTTTGATCATTTATTACAATATATTTTGATTTCCCAAATCGCCGTAATTTCGCGTGTGCTTCGTTGGCCTCATTTATCGAATGTGGGCATTTTTATTTTCCTCGCGACGTGATAAATTCAACTCTGAGAATAGTTGTTTGTTGTTTTGGCAAGTGTATCTTTCCGAAGCCCTCGAGCGAGCTAACTCCGCAAATTGACTAGTTTAATGTTAGGAAAAAAATTATCACCGCCATTGTTTCGCATAACAAATTAATGTGCTAAGTTAACGAACGAATACTGAAATGTCGCTCTCACGATTCGAATAAGTAATGTATTTCAAAATTTATTCACTGTGATCAATTAATTAAAATAGTTGGATTTCCAAATTTAGGTTGGTAAAACTGTTTTAAATTACAAGCAATGTTATACGGTTCAACGTAAATAATTTTGAAGTAAAAATTTATCAACTAATTGAGTAAGTTTCAATTTTTTTACAGAGTGAATTATTTTACAAAAAATTATTGAATTAGTTGAACTTTCAACCCGGATATTTATTCTTTTGATTTTCTTCCTTTTAATACTCATAGTTTTAAACATTTTAAAAAATCAATCCACAAAAATTATTTAACTCAAAATGCCCGCCAGAAAATCTATTATCACGAAATTGAATTAAAATATGTTGAAAGTAACTCTCTTGGCTGAATTTATATTTTGTCAATACGGACTACTTAATAAAGTGTTATTGTTGAAGGTTTAGTACAACTCGTTAAATTATGCATTTGAAAATAAACAGCGACGTCACAATATATATATACATATACATCGGACTTAACTCTCAATTTTACGTCATTTTCAACGTTTTTAAAAGGCTTTTTATTTACCAAAATATTTACTCCACAATGCTTGAGTTTTAATGTAAATTAATTTAAAAATAGATAAGAAAAAAATGAACATTTTTTCTCCCTGATCTTTATTCCCGGTTTTTCGGGTGTTAATTTTTTTCGCGCAAGTTTTTAATCACCCAAACTTTTCTCCCGCTTTCCGCCGAAATTATCGATGGATGAAACAAGGGCTTCCTCATTTCTTTCACTTCTCACTTAATATGCATGAAACACAGAGACGGAATTGTGCATGTTAAGTACGTAAAGAACAATCCCGACAATCAATTCCGCGCAGTAATCTCTCCATTGTTATATAAAATGGCGTCACGCCGCCAGAACTTCGTCCTTTGCTCTCGAAATTGCTGTTTAAATTTTTATTACCTTTGACGAAAACGGGCTTAGAAATTTGAGATAACTTGTGCTTTGATTTATGTCGTGCTTTATTGAGACAAAGTTCATTTTATCATATTTACTCAATCTGTTTAGAATTAAAAGCAGTTTGATACTTGCATTAAAAAAATTTGCAAAACTTGTCAAAACTTTAATATATCAAGATTAACGTTATATGTATTTTCTTTATGTAATTTCAAGTCTCTTTGTTTCGAATTCAAAAAGATTTGTTCAGAGTAATTTATTATAACAATTTCCACGAGAAAATGAAAATTTTGTTACATAAATTTTCACAAGAGATATTGAACGAAGAAAAAGTTCCATAATTAAAAATAAAACTTATCTACTACTTAAAAAAAAAAAAAAAAAAAACTTTGAACTTAATAAAAAATGTTTGTTGTATTGATGTTAGATTTTAAACAAAGTATTAGTAAAAGTTAACGATTTTTTCAAAAATTTTAGGATTGTTGTTAGTTATCGTGAAAATAAAAACACGAAAATTAAAAATATCGAAAATCATTGGAAATTTACTAATTAAGATATTGAATTACGTGTCTTTCATGTCAGATGGCAAACAACGTTCATACAGCTGCGATATCGCTGTTTCTTATGAAAGTAAAACCATCGTGATTCTCCTTTACATTGTTCTCATCTGTCAAACGTCGAAATGAATCATTATATTGAGTGGTCTACGTAAGAATAATTCATAAAAGAGGCGGTAGAAAAAAAAAAAGCAAAGAACAGAAAACAAGAACGCGAAAGTAAAAACTTGACTTTTAATTTGCACAATCATTCATCTATTGTAACAAACTGTTTTATCTATTACTACATTTTAATTGGCCTAAATTTTAAAATGAAATTCCGAGAATTTTTTAATTTCAATGTAACCGTTCCACCGGAATGTTATTTGCTTTTGAATGTTATAAAAATTCAACGTTCATTAAAATTTAATTTGTCTGCCCTTTTTTTTCTTCTTCTTCTTCTTGTTTTTCAAAGACAGAAAAAGTAGATTATAACTTCATATTACCATGCTTCGCGACTTTTAATATCAGAATTATTAATTTGAGCCAGGCCAAGCAAAGACAGAATTTTCATAAAACCGAACAACGAGCAGGAAAACTCATTGACCGATTTTGTTGATTCAAGAAAAAAAAAAAAAGCATATTTTCGTCAGATTTTCAAGAGTTGGCATTGCATTATGTCAAAATCAGCGACTCCCATTTGAAAAGCTACTTAAAAATGATTCAACTAACGGGCAATATTAAAAACTTTTATATCAGCAACATCCTCTTATTACTTCAGCAAGAAAAAGTCGTGCGGTAATTTTCAATTTGGAATTTAAAATAAAATTTAACACAAAAAAATGTGCAACTAATTAAATTTCCTCTGTAACTGAATCTGCGAAACTAAAGTTTGCGAATTTTGAATTTCAAAATCTATTTCAAAGCTAACTTTTCTTGTTGCTCTTTAAATTTTCAAGTACAAGTTTGCAATACTTTTCGCAGCGAATATAAATCAAAAATAAATTTCTCCATCAAAAGTCAACATTCGAGATCAAATTTATTTCTTCACATTGGAAACCAAATTACTTATTTCTTCATTTACTTTGTTATTATAAAAAAAAAACAAAAACTGTTGTAAGCAACCTGAATAAAAATTTTGAAGCGCGCTTCAGACTTGAATTTCTCAATATTTCACTAACAGACGAACCACCCGCTATCTGCGATCATCCATAGAAAATCTCCGAAATCAGAAAAGGGTACGAAAAAGGCTCGATTATAAACACGGGCCTTCGTCTCAAAGGTTCAATCGTACGAGGCAAAGTGATGTTTATAAGTGGCCGCGTTTATTTCGACGAGCAACACAGTATCTCCGAAAAAGCGATCATGGCTCATTTGGCCGGATCGAAAAGTGGATCCCCGAGTTGAGTTTCATTAACAAAGGCTCATCCCATTGAGGGATCTCCCACGCCATTGGTCAATCATAATAGCCCCGACGAAAGATCCCGACAATAATCATGGGAATGGCAAATACGATTTCAGCCGGCTTCGCTCTTTCGTTTCGAGGAGCGCATTCGCGAAAAAATCCTTTACCCCCTGCCCCCCTCCCCCAACGTCTTGTCACATTGTCGTCGACGGAGAACAAACGTATCGCACGATCAGTGGAAATGTCGCGCGCGCGCAACGAAGATGCCTGCGCGCAGATTAACCCTTTTCAAAAGCGGCCAAAAATCCGTCTGATCCGCTGTTTGGACGCGCTCCATTCTTCCCGCCAGTTTTTCCATCCCTGCTCCATCGATTTGTATTGATGCGCGCATTGTTTGCCGACGTCGCTGCCGATCGCGAGCCCCGGGCCAAATTCAAAGTGACATAATTTTTATACTCCACTTTTATTCTTGCTTTTTTCTTCCTTCCATTTTTTTCTCTCGTTCTCTTCCCCGTTCTTTCGTTTCATCAGATTTGAATATTAAACGTATTACTTAGGCGCTCCAGTTATTTACCGCCGCCGATGGAAAATTGCTTTCCATTCATTCGACGTCGGCCTTCGTTCCGGCTCGTTTTGCCACGAGAAGGCGGATAAACGTTTTTCGCATTTGCACCGCATTTCAGCCGATCGAGTATTTAGTCATTGTGATTTTTAGAGCAAATCGGATAATAAGAGAGGGTGTCATGTGAATTCAATTGTGCCCGAGATTTTCGGAGCTACGATGATAAAGAGATAAAACGGCGCTCGAGCCAGGGAAAAGGAGGCAATGGTGGCGAGGAAATTGCCACGCGGGCTAATGTTTTGGCAATTCAAACGAATTTTGCTTGATTTTACATTGTAAGAGGATAATTTCAATTTGCATTACCTGTGGTTTAATTCGATCGTGTTTGCTTCAAAACGTAAGTTTTGAAATTCGATTCAATATTCATTAAATATTGAATCAATAATCAGTTATCTATTCTAATATCTATTGCAAATTGAGCCAATATATTGTCAATTCAATATTAAATCAATAATCAATTGTCAATATCCATTAAACATTAAATCGATTTAACGGAAATTATACATTGAATTTAGTCAATATCAATTTAATATTAGTTCAATTCAATAAATTTGCAATTCGAAATTCAAACAATTTGACATCCACAGCATATTAAATCAAATCAATATCGACTTAATATAGAATCATTGAATTAACGTGTCGATCTGATACCCATTCGATATAAATGTAGTGGAAACTCACATATAGATTCGATATCAAATCGATGGAACGTCGAGTAGCTGTCAATATACAATGTGGTGTTATATTCCACTAAAGAATATGTATAAACTACTGACGTTTTCTCAATAAAAAATTCAAACTAAAGTTTCTTATCGAAGATCGAAGTTGACCTGATTTTAAACCAGTGTTATTATGTTTTAATTGTAGTGAATGAAAATTAACAGCAACAACAATACTGTTAATATGTTCCCGTCCTTCTTCTTTTTTACCCCCGTGTACGTATACTAATTCAATATATTATTATACTTGGCATTATTATTAAAACACGTGTGACGATTCCTTTATTATTTTTCTACAAACTCATTTGATTATCGCGAGTTTATTTTCTACTCCACTGCAAAAGTATCGGTTTCAAATAAATATAACTCTGCGCCTGAATATTCGTGTAGCAGCGAATGAAAACACGTGCAAAATATAAATACAAATACTAAAATAATGTGACACGTTTTACTTTAATAACATTTCCTTAATTATCGAACTTTTTCCCCTTCATTTTATTATTTTATTTTTTTTTTTTTTCTTTCAGATTCATCTTTACGATAATCCTCCGTCCTCTCAGTTAAAATAACGTGCAAGAAGTTTGCAACGTTTATTTGCAACGAATTTTTAATAAAATATTTCGTTCATCGACAAGCAAAATCAGAATTCAAATTTTTATTAGCGCGATGTAAAATGAAGCAATTAATTTTTTCGTTTTCTTTCTTCGTTACAAGTATATCTTTTTTCATTAAAAACTTATGGAATTTGGAATTCGTTGCAAATAAACGTTGCAAACTTCCTGCATTCGTTAAAATAAACGATTAAAAAAATTCCAAACACCGACAAAACAGGTTCATTCAAGAAAGACAGTTTTCAACGAACAAGTTTTATATTTAGTCCAGTGAAACCTTTTTGTGTCAAGTGAGGTTTTCTTGAGTCAAGAAAGTTTTCCTCGACTGAAAACGTTTTTCTAGAACTTTTCTTTGAGTGAACAATTAAATAATCTTAAATTTCATTTTCTTCATTGATTATCATTGTGTGCACAATCAACATATAGTTTACTCAACTATATTCATAGTTGGATACCAACAACTATACTCCATATAAGTTATATATAAGTTATATATACTATATAACTAAGTATATATATAAGTTATATATAAGTTATATATAAGTTATATAAGTTATATATACTATATAACTTGTTCTTTTAATTACCAGATTGTTAATTCAACAAAACTTAACTATTCTAAGCAAATCGTATGGTTTATTCACCAATTTTCAGCAACTATTAAATCGATGGCTGGGAAGAAAAACCCCCATTCTCTAACTGGCAATGAAGAACCCCCATTTTCAAACTAGCAATGAAAAACCCCCACTTTCAAACTGGCAATGAAAAACCACCATTCTCAAACTGGCAATGAAAAACCCCCATTCTCAAATTGGCAACGAAAAACCCACAATCCGTATTCATTGCCAGTGTGATAATGGGGGTTTTTCATTGTCAGTTTGAGAATGGGGGTTTTTCTTCCCAGCCATCGAAATATACTCGGCAGAGCTAAACATTTTTCCGTCAGTGTATCAAAAAGAAAAAAAAAAAAAAAACTTCATCTTCATCCAAACATGGCCTCCGTACAACGCGAAATCAATATCGCGAGATCGCGAAGCGAAATCATCGACAAAAGTGCCTTTAAATGGCGGGAATTAATGAATTTCCGATAACAATATATTACAAAACTGTCGTGAATTCGAATGCCGTAAGGAAGCGCGCTGCTCTTTTGTCGAAGCGCGCACATTGTACCGCGAGTATTGTGTTATTGACAACAAGAGAAGGACGCCCCCCCCCCCTACCGGCCCTCTTCTCGGATCATCGTAGCGTGGATCATTCGGTAATTTGCCGGTTATGTAGCAGATCGCTATTTTTGTTTTGACACGCGCACAAGAGGCTCGCTCGTGAATGGCCGACGGATACCCCATGGCTTGTTGGTTACGCTGAATCGGATATAATTTTTTCCCTAGCCTTTGCTTTCTTCTGCCGTCTGCCGTTAGCCCCCCCCCCCCCGGGCCCCCCCACCAACAACCGTTCCTTTTTTCCTTTCCGCAGCTCTCTTCCTCCTACGAAGCGCAAACGCTTAATCCGTGAGAATATCATAGGATATAATGACTGGCCCGTGAAACGCTATACGGAACTCGGTCATTCGAGAACGCAAAGCCCGCTAAGCGCGTTTTACCTTTTGTGCCCGCGTAAACGGACAATGAAATAAACTTCTTTCGGCGAATAATGCCGAGGAATATACATTTCGCTGCCGAAACAGCCCGCGACAAGTTCATGAGCTGCCGATTATTGCTCGGCTGTTTCCTTGATTTTGATTTCACCAGGAGGAAGGTGTGCTCGGTGTTTTGAAACGTTATAAAGTAATCGGCTCGAATTGCAAGGGAGGAAACATGTGCGTCGATTTAAGATTGAAATGAATTTGAAGTGGAATCGCAGTGACGAGACAGTGATGTCACTCATTGTTGGTACCAATTTTTCGCTACGTCTGTAACATCAACGTTTCGTCACTGTGATATTACTGTTACGTCACTGTGATGTCACATGTATGATTCTAACGTACACTCACGAATAGGATGCATCGAGTGAAGAAAAATTTTCTTGGTTCAAGACAAAATGTATCTTGATATTTTACCAAGAAAAGTTTCCTTGATCCAAGATACTAAGTGATAAAAAATGTCTTGATAGGATAAAATTAGGTTTTAATCGAAGAAAATAATAGCAAAACTTAGTGATTTAGTGAACGAAGGTAACGATTTTTGTGAGTGTAATGTTAAACAATATTGAAAATAAAATTGAATAAAAAAAATTGAATAATGTTAAATACAAATTATATAAAAAGACAAAGTTGAACAACACTTCACAATGAAAAGGTAATGGTAATTCACTTGTAATTCCGCTGTGATATCACAGTGATATCACGGTGTTTTCTTGATTTCTATGGAAATGATTAATCTTACACTAACAAAAATAGACTTTTCATTAAAAAAAAAAAGGAATATCTTTTATTTTGCAATCCTTTTCAATCAACGTGAATCCTTTTGAACAAAAAATATTAATTTGGAAAGAAAACAAATAAATTTTCTTCCAAAGTGGTGATGCTTTAATCGACTGTGTAACTCCTTTTGAAAAAAATAAACGGTCCTTTTAAAAGAAATCGATTCCTTGAAGGAAAATATTAAAATAGAAACCCATTTTAATCGAAGTAAAAATTTTAGAACCAAAAGGATATTTTTAAGAATACATAAACAGATAACGCTATCTAAAAATTTCTCTTCGAGTGAAAATATTTCAGAAGCACTCACTCAAGCCCTCCATATTTCCTGTAAATCAAATAACACAATAAATTCTTTACAGCCAACATTTCATTCGCGATATTACACCTCCCGGTAATTCGCGAAAGGCGGCACATTAACGATTTATCGATTATCAAAAATAAAAACGTCGGCCGAGGAGGTGGGACGGGGTGGAAAATAAAAGCGCGCGAAATTCAATAAATTTGATTAAATTTCTGTATGTTAATGCAGACCGTCAGTCACGAAGCGGTTTAATTAATCGAAATCTGACATTAGTACGAAGCGATGTTTTAATTAAATGTTTTTGCGAAAGCCCTTTAGTGTGCCAAGTGCAATATTATAATGGACGAAAGTATACACGCGCGTTGCAGCCAGCAAATGGATGGATTTAATGAATAATTAGTGGGCAAAAAAGAAAAAAAAAAAAAAAAAGAAAACGAAAATCGACCTCATTATCATAACCGAGCAGTTTAATAACGGTAATCAAATTTGGACTCAAAACTTACCGTAAATTATGTAATAACTTGACGTACATTATGATAACGGATATTATGTGACTGAAGCTAAACTTCCGTTCGGCCGGCATTATCGTTGAATTACATTTCGGGAAATTAAAACTCCAGGGCGGGCAAGTTACAGTGACTAATAGGGTTAATATAACGCGACGGGCACTGCGATGCGTTTAAATTAGCAAATAATGGCCGATTTATGTATTTCCGGACGATCGGTTTTCGAAACGCGGCTTAAGAGCTTTTCCATTGCGAAACTACGGATTTTGTAACACATCGCGAGCTGGTCGGAATTTGCCCGGCAAATAAGTTGAAACGAAATCAGTAGGCATTAGTGTTCGATATCAATCAATCATCAATCAATTTCGTTATCGAGACTGTAATGTACGTTTAAGGTTTAAGCGTACGTACATGCATTCATCCAACTAACTTCAATTTATTGAGACTTTTTTTTCAATACGATAAATAAAACTATAAATGAATGCATAAAAGAATTAAATAACTCGATTGTCGATACTGTAATGTGAGTTCAAGCGTTTATACGCGCGCTTGTTCGACATTTTTTTATTTATTTATTTAAAATTGTTTAAATGAATTGAGATCTGAGCAAAAATATAAATGGATCGATAAGTAATAAATAAGAGTTTAATTTATGGTTCTGATTTTTCCTCTTTTTTGTTCCCATTTTGTTGTTGTTGAAGTAATTATAAAAAATTGACTTCCGAAAAAATATCTGTATATCTTCATAACACCATTAGTTTACGATAAAAAAACACCATTAATCAAAGAAATGTTTTAAAGGTTTCGTGGAAAATACCGAAAATATTTCTTCAATTTAGAATTATGAATAACAATTATTTCAGAATTATATTTAATTTCAAGTTACTTTTTCAAAAATAATACATTTTATTATTTTATTATTTAACTTTCTTATTAATTATACAAAAACCAAAGAGCTAAGAAATACATTCAAGGCGAATCTTTGAACTTGTGAAAAAATCATTCGACTAACATGCAAAAAGAAGCGAAATCAACTCATCAAAACAATTTAATTAACTCCTCGGCACAATGAGAAATATGATAACGCGACACAAATTCAAACAACGTTCTCAACTTGTCCTATAGGATTTCCTCCAGTGACATCTTCCAAATGCTAATGTTACTCGATCAACCGACATGTTCGCTTTGCCATTAAACCGAGAAACTGGAGTCAATGCAGCGACATATACATCGCATTCCTCTTCGACTAGTAAACTAACTGTACCACTCCGCAAGAAGGAAGTAACTCGAACAGTCGGATCGAACGTCGAGAAATAAAACGAAAATAAAAACAAGTGCCCGCCAACGTTCATTAACTCATTTTTGGTAGATCGACAAAAGTCATCCACCAAAGACAAAAAAAATAAAATAAAAGTAACGAATAAACTACAACAGCAAGATTGAAACGAAACCATTTAATTATGCATATTCAAAAGACAATAAAAAATAAATTTGAAAATATAAAAAAAATGAATATTAATTATATCTAATCAAATTAAGGAATTCAAAATTACTTAAAGAAAAAAAAAGGATATAAATGTTGGCATTAATAATATAATGTATATAAATAATAATATATATACCACCATTGAAGTGATATATTCAAACGATGATAAATAAATGCAAGCGCAAAAAGGGAATTGAAATGATAGCGCGCGAAGTCGATCAATTTAATTAAAGTCGAACTAATAATATCGGGGAAAGGCGCGGCGCAAGAAAAGTCGTCCGCGATTCAATCAAAACACAAAAGTCGTTGGTATTCCACGTTGGAGAACCGGCCGTCGGAAATGTTCGGAATTATTCGAAACTGCCACTCGGAAAATCCGCTTGCGGTTTGCGAGCTGGCAAGCGTGCTTGAACGTTACGAAAGATGAAACAATATATATGCGCCGGGTCGCTTTTGTCGGGATGCGCGATGAAAAGGCGACGCCGGCTTCTTTGAGAAATTACGCAACCGAAACGGGTATCGCGCGGTAATTTATTGTGCGTGATTGTTAATGCTCGTGGAAAAGATTTTCCCTTGATGTCCCGAACGACGAAGCGGCAGCGTATTAGTTCGTTCGGTGTCGTCTTGCGAATCATTTGCATGCAAAACAATCGCGCGTACAGACGATTTCAAAGCGCGCGTCGCCGAGACAACGGGGGGAAAAATTGGACGAAATGCAATTACCGCCTCGGTACTTTGTGATTCGGTTTCATAAACAATTCTGGGATCGCTTCGATTCGTCGTAAGTTGCGGCGAGAAAAGTGAGCTGTTGAAATAGGCGCTAACGAAAAGTCAATGAAAGGACAACTTTTTTATTTAACAGCAAGTTCGGAATATCGCGAAAAATATACAAATAATGAAATAAAATATATTT
Organism: Aradophagus sp. ZL-2020; assembly: GCA_022817685.1. Lineage (NCBI taxonomy): Eukaryota > Metazoa > Arthropoda > Insecta > Hymenoptera > Scelionidae > Aradophagus > Aradophagus sp. ZL-2020. The sequence goes on along the minus strand of JABFOV010004352.1, from coordinate 131 downwards.
TGTAATGTAAAATAATATAACAAAAGTAAAATAAAACTTGCCTCTTATTTTGTACCACGTGTTATAATAAATTCCAATGTTGCATAATATGTTGCAGTGTTTACTATATATATATATATATATATATATAT
>JABFOV010004351.1:0-14101 GCA_022817685.1 Aradophagus sp. ZL-2020 | reverse complement strand
GGTGAACGACACGCTACGCCACTTCGTTATAAGTCTGTGTGTGACACTGACTAGTCATAGTGGAAATGGTCATTAGTTAGGTATCCCAGCGCGAAGTGGGACGTCCCACGCTGAGACACGGAGTACGACGGAGGGGGGATGGTATAAGAACGCGTGTGAGTGTCTCCAACGTGCCGTTTTTTTTTTTTTTTTTTTTTTTTTTTTTTTATTTTCTCTCCGATTGAGTAATTTCGTTGCAACGGTTGATGGGACGAAAAAGACCCGAGATCGAGTCGCGCTTATCGAACGACCGAGTATTTGTTGTTTTAATTGCGATGTGCGAATCGATGGTTGTTGGGGTGATCCGCTAAAGTCGGAGAAAGGCACGAAATGTAATTGTCGGTGACAAAGTTTGGTCGCGACGAGAACGGGGAAAGAAGTAACATGGAGGAAATAAGGCCGGCCATGCATTGTCGGAATAAGATGGAATTATGATTACTCGATAGATAAAGAGGACTAGCTCGCGACTAGAAACGACCGTCCCGACTGGAAGGGAATGGACGATTTTTATTGTCCGCGAGCGTTCTCGTTGACTCGCGCGTTGTTATTAAATATGGAATCGGGTAAAAATCAAAAGGACGATGACGATGAAAAATTCACGAGCGAATTAACTTTGATCGATCGCAATTGCGCCTGCAACGGGAAGAAACGTTTGTGGTCGCGTTGCAGGGGGAAAAATGTTTCATTGTCAAGATTTGTGTACTAGTTTTCGTGCTTATGGACTTGTCACTTTTATGCTGGCGTAATGATTGCGTTCATACGCGTCGGGGTATAAATAGCGGATTAAAGTCGCCAACATGGGACCCCATGTTCGCCTTTGTTTAATTTCAGCTTTTACATTTGGATGTCGTTATTGATTTTTACGAATACGCCAATGTTTACATGAATTGTTTCAGCATTCTTGGCGATTTCGAATCGACAATGATTGTAATTGGAATTCAGATTGTTATGGCAGTTAATTAGGCGTCTATTTTTGAAATATATAAAGTCCATTAACGGCTGTGCATTTTGACAAGTTGAAATCAAAATAATAATTTGTGTGGAAATGTATTTGTTATTGTATAGTAACAGTTCATTTACATTGCTGATATCCATATTCAATCCTTTTATCTCTCTTTTTTTTTTCTTCATTCGTGTTTTTGTTTTGTTTGACCTGAATTTGATTATCATTAGAGAATTGATTCTATTGATCTAGACTTAGGCAAAGTAAAATATTGATTAATACGTTTGCGTGAAATAAATAAGACATCGGTTTAAATGTTGCGTTATTTACTTAAAAATCCATTATCATATATTTCAAATGTCCCAAGATGCCTAAATTCAGAAATTAAAAAATTTTTTCATACTTTTTTTTTTTTAGTTTCATTTACACATTTGTGTCTTTGATTATTGATTTTTGAGATTTTCGTTTATTGGTGCAACATCAATAAACATTTCTAGTATTATGGCAACTGACTTTGCTAATTATGTAACAGATGAAGATTTACTCGGAGCAGTTAGAAATATGAATCAGTGTAGAGGAATTAACATTGTTTATTGTATGTAAAAAGTACTGAAGAACAATACGTAGTGTTCTATTTTTATAAAAAAAAGTCTTCACGTTCCATTTCTTTCTACTTGTGTTTTTTATGTTGCGTTAAAAATTATACAGTTAAATGGAATAAATAAAAATAATACATCATTAATTTTATAACTTAATCATTTTATTTTACACTTTTTGGTACTACCTTTCTCCATATTGTATATCCATATTTTATGTATTCCATATTTCTTTAAGGTTCATTCCATGCTTATAGGTAATTGATGATTTAATTTATCATGCTTTAGACAACTTTATGATCTGTGATGGATTTGATGATTTTTTTAATATTCAATATTAAATTTGTATCACATAGTGTATATTTATTATAATCTAACTTTAAAAAAATGTGAAAATGATTTATTTCAGAATTGGCAGCCACCATTTGCAGTGGATGTTGACAAATTCAAATTCGTACCAAGAATACAGAGATTGAACGAACTTGAAGCGAAAACGAGGATAAAGTTGAACTTTCTTGATCAAATAGCAAAATTTTGGGAACTCCAAGGTTCTTCGTTGAAGATTCCCCTGGTTGAACGCAAAGCATTAGATTTGTACTCCTTGCATAGAATTGTTACAGATGAAGGTAAGAGTGGGCAAACATTTAATTTAAGACAATTAAAAATTGTAAGTACAACTTTTGTTTCACAAATTTATTGATGTTACTGACTTTATAAATCATAGGTGGAATCGAAGCAGTGACAAAGGAACGAAAATGGGCTAAAATTGCCAATAAATTAGGATATCCATCAGGACGAAGTGTAGGCAGTATTCTTAAAAGTCATTATGAACGGATTTTATACCCATTTGATGTATTTAAACAGGGGAAAACTTTACAAGACATTGTAAGTCTCTAATCGTTGAAAAACAATTTTTTTAATGAATTTAAGAATAAATTATAATTAATTGATTCATTAATTAATCATTATAATGTATACTTATATACATGTATATTTATATATGTATTGATTACTGACATTGTTCCAATATTGCTATAGAAAATTGAGCCCGAGTCAGACTTAAATGAAAAGAAAGATCGCGATTACAAGCCCCATGGAATAATTTCGCGTCAACAAATAAAGCCTCCAAATGAAAAGTTTTCACGTCGATCGAAGCGTTTTACTGGACAAGATGAAAAGCCAGACGCTATAATCAAACAAGAGGATTGCAAAGAAGAGTGTGACTCTGATACTGACACAAAGAAGAATATATTTGACAAGGACAAGGAAAACAGCAAAGAACTCAAGAAGCTACAATTTTATGGAGCTGGCCCGAAAATGGCAGGTTTTAATACAAAAGATTCCAAATGCAAGAACAAAACGCGAGGTGTTAAGTTGGTTTACGAGTTTGATCCGGTAAATGTCGCATATTTAACTTTCGCATTTGGTTTGCCTATATCTAATTATAATACGTTCGCTGTTTCGTCTCATACTCACTTATATTTTCAGCTTGCGAAATATATATGCCACAATTGTTCACGAGGCGATAATGAAGAAAACATGTTGCTCTGCGACGGGTGCGATGATAGTTATCACACGTTTTGTTTATTGCCACCTTTAACGGAAATACCAAAAGGTGACTGGAGGTGTCCTAAGTGCGTCGCCGAAGAAGTGTCAAAACCAATGGAAGCATTCGGTTTTGAACAAGCTCAGAGAGAGTACACGTTACAACAGTTTGGAGAAATGGCTGATCAGTTCAAGAGCGACTACTTTAATATGCCAGTTCATGTAAGAATTAATGAGTTTTAATCAACAAGAACTCGTAACCGAAAAGAAACCCAATATTCTGAAAAAGTTTAAATAAACATCAAACAATACTTGTGTTGTATTGAATTTGTAATTTTACTTTTATAATGAAACATTAACATAATAAACTTAATACAATTATTTAATTAATCAATTGAAAATTTGAAGTATTGATTGGATAAATTAATTAAAATTATTTTATAGATGGTACCAACAGCTTTAGTTGAAAAAGAATTTTGGCGCATAGTATCCTCAATCGATGAGGATGTCACAGTTGAATATGGCGCCGATCTCCACACAATGGATCATGGATCTGGCTTTCCAACAAAAACAAGTGTCAATCTTTTCACCTGTGACCAAGAGTATGCGGAATCATCATGGAATTTGAACAATTTACCAGTCTTGCATGGCAGTGTACTAGGTCACATCAATGCTGACATCAGTGGAATGAAAGTACCTTGGATGTACGTCGGTATGTGCTTTGCAACCTTTTGCTGGCATAATGAGGACCACTGGAGCTACTCCATTAATTATCTTCACTGGGGTGAACCTAAAACTTGGTATGGCGTGCCTGGAGCACAAGCGGAACGTTTCGAAAAGTCGATGAAGTCTGCAGCACCAGAGCTATTTGAAAGTCAGCCTGATCTTTTGCATCAATTGGTTACTATTATGAACCCAAATATATTAACTACCGAAGGTACTTATTTGGTTGGAATTACTTTAAAATTGTTGATCTAAATATATATTATAAAAGAAAATATTTGAAAATGAATACGTCATCCACAAATTTATTAAATGCAATGAAATTGTAATTGTTTGTTTATGTATTTATAGGTGTCCCAGTTTTTCGAACAGATCAACACGCTGGCGAATTTGTTGTAACTTTTCCACGAGCTTATCATGCCGGCTTTAATCAGGGTTACAATTTCGCAGAAGCTGTCAACTTCGCGCCTGCTGATTGGGTAACTGTTTTAAATATAATTTATATCTAATTTATAATATCAAAATCATGTTTTAATTTTTTTAATGCAAATTGTTCATTACCAACAACAATTTACAGCTAAAAATAGGCAGAGACTGTATAGCTCATTATTCACACTTACGACGATTTTGTGTGTTTTCACATGACGAATTGGTATGCAAAATGTCATTGGATCCTGACTCCTTGGATATTGGAATCGCGATCGCCACTTATCATGACATGCTGCAAATGGTCGACAACGAAAAAAGATTACGCAAAAATTTACTTGAATGGGTAAGTTTTAATTGCAAATATTTTGTAATTAAATTTAGTTTAGGTATTTTTTGTGTTTTGTTCACTAAAGTGTTATTGTGAAGAGTAGGTATATATATGACTTGATCGAAAGAGGTGGTTGTCTTTACCAAGAAGTCACACAGATACAAAATATTTAAAAACAAGATTTCCAATGAGAAATGTATTAAAAATATATTTAAAACATATATTTATTTTATCAGGGTGTCCAGCATCCTTAAATTCCTTGAAAATCGGGAAATATATGGGAATTTTATTTTGATCCTTGATTTTTTTTTATATACATACAAATTTTTTTAATTATTTTAATACATGAAAATTTGGCCATTCTCTTCAAAAATTAATTTTTAAAGAAACATTTTTATGCCAAACTATTCAGCTGCCTCTGCATTTTCTCAGTGCATAATATACTTATTATTGTATGTGCAATTAAGTAACTTATGTAAAATTAATAAAACAAGATATTTTACATTTATTAATTACTTGAAAATGGTCTGAATGAAATTTTATTCAATTATATTTTCGTAACAGTACAATACTGAATATATAATATAATACATACTGAAGGTGTGATAATTTTTTATATATTTCGGCGATGTTAACAAAAAAATTTAATATTGAAATTACTCTGTAAAAAACCTTACTGTTACATTCATTGATCTACAGTAACTAAACATTATATAATTTTTATTATTCTATACAGAAAAATAATTTTAATTTATTCAAAATAATAATTTATTAAACTTCAGAAAATGTTGTGTTATTATGGTTTTTTCAACAAATAGTTCAAAATGCCTAAGAAATTTAGCTTGTTTAACTATGCATGTAAATATAATTCATTTAATTAATATATTTTATTAATTTATTAATTTGACTCGTTTATTTTTTGAAAAAGGATCTTTGTCCTTCAAAAATATCCAACTGATGCGATATACATAAATAATTGAAACACAAATCAATAAAAAATACATGTACCCATTTTTGCATTTTTTTACTTTTCTAGTTTTTTACGTTAAAAAAAAAAAAAAAAAAAATATTTAACATTCTAGCAATTCAGTATTTCTTTATATAATTAATTAATTGTTATTATATTAATAAAAAAAAAAAAAAAAACAGAGATTGTTTTTTTTTTTTTTTTTTCTAATTAAAAATGAAAAAATTTTCATTTGAAATAGATAGTGCAGTACGTATAAATAGTTTTAAATATTTTTATTTAGAAAATATTTTTATATTGGAGGCAGGTATACAGAGTGTTTCAAAATTATATAATGGGAAGTATGAAAACCTCTTCTTTGATAAAAATTATATACAAAAATGGGTAACCACAGTCTTTGCCACGGTATAGCAAAAATTGTGGTACCTGTGGCAAGAGCTGTGGCAACTGTGGCAGAGACTATGGCCCACACAGGGTTGCCGTCACTGAGAGAACCACATGGTAGAAGTTATCATTTAAATGATAAGTTGTACTACATAAATTGTAAAGATTACCATTAAAATAGTAAAATTACCACTTAAATGGTAAACTTTACCATATAAATGGTAAAACTATACCAGTTGACCATTTGATTTTCTCAGTGTTGGAAATACCACCAAACCTGACAACAGTTTCAGTTGTTGGTTTTGGTGGTTTTTCCCACGAATCTGGTAACACTGAGTCCACAGTATATTTTTGTAACTTTAACAACCTGTATATAGGTACATTCTACCAAAAATTCACTTCATTTTTACGTTGCATTGTTAGAGATCAAAAAATATAATTTAAAAGCATCAGAAAGTTGAAAATATCAAACATTTCAAATTGGCAACTTACAATATTAGTGCAGTCGCATTAATGATCAAATCCATACTACTTTTTAATAATTATTTTTCAATTCAAATAACGAAATCATTCGTCGCATGCAGGTCAGAATAAAATTGCTAGAAGAACGGTGTCTCGTTTACTCGACCGATCGAATTCTATTGTGAGATAAAAATACAAAAGGTACAGAAACTGATAACATAGGTTGATAGCTCCGAATTTTTTCGGGACTTCTAAGAATTTTTGCAAAAGTTCAAACAAGTTTAGAGTTCCAAAAAGTTTAAAAAGCTCCAAGGATTTATGAGGAGTCAAAACAAGTTATAACATTATATTTACAGAGTTCTGAAGGAACTCTCCGGAAGCTTTTTGGAACTCTTCAGAACTTCTTACAACTCCTTGAAGCTTGTTAGAACTCTTCAAACTTTTAATAACTCAATACTTGCGAAACGGTGTGTGTCACTGTTTGACGTTTTTGAAAGAGTGATCGACCCCTTGCGAAGAACCAAGAGAGAGAGAGAACGATTCGACAGATAGACGACCTGTTCTCGTGCACGATTACGCCCGCCGCAAACAAACATCTAGTCGCATCGCGTCGATAAACGAGTCTCACGTACGGTTTGTCCCATGCATTTATTATTTCGTCCCGACAGATTCATATCAAATATCGCGCGCTTTCTGCTCTGATAAACAGAAATCGCACACACGACATATATTTGGGTCGCGCACGTAACGACTTCCTTATCGTCGTCGCAAAGCCGAGGCCAAATGTGGGGGTCGCACCCGCACGTCCTACGTGGCATGACAATGCGCGAACAATACAAAGAGGAACACGATGATGATCTGAACGGGAGCGCGAATGCGCGAAGAAATCGTGAGGTCGATCAGTTTTTCGATCGACCGGCTGGGGGCAATCGCGTCATACCGAGACGACAAATTAATTTGAGGTCACGCTGATTAGGCTGTTAGTGTAATTGCAATCGTAATGGCGTTTGATTTGAAATTTGATTAGAAGTATCGAGTCACGGGTAATAATGATAAAGCTGCCAGCGAGTAATTACACGACGCACTCTTATTTGACCGAAAATTGCCAACACGGCAAAAGTACCGTTAACTTTAGGTAATTATCGAATACGCTCGGACTCAGAATTGGACGGTAAACAGCCCGTTTCGCGGCTCTTTGTGATTGCCACCGCGAAATTGCGTCGATTTTTCGGCCGGCAAAAAAGCGCCGCGGCAAATTCTCCGAAAGCCGGGAAAAAATTATTCAGAGGAAATTTCGAATGCTTTCAATGACTGGTAGTTTCAATGACTAGTAGTTTTGTGATTCGCGATATAAATTTATCGACAAAGGAGGGTGAAACAATCAGTTTTCGGCGAGGAAGACGTCGCTGTTTAAGTATCGATTATTTTTATCGATGTCTGGAGAATTAGCAAAAGGGCAGTGCGTCATTGTGAATGGATGTGAAAAACAATGGATCTATAGTTCAATTTACGGTCTTGTGTCATTTGTTGTTCACAAAACTTCGGTTGCTTCTTGACGCAGTGTTAGAATGCCACGAAAAATATAATAAATAAATTACATCTAAAAACGTGCTTGAAACTTTCCGTTATTGTGGCGCTGGAATTATCGGGTCGACTGGTTTTCCAGCTCGTAATTGTAATTCACGATGGGGACGGTCGATTGGCGCGGAGCGACGAGGCCACGGAAGTAAATAAATGAAAATGTGTCGCCGATAGACTGCGGGATCTTACGGTAGGTCAAGCTGCGCCTTTAATTTCGCACAAGTTATATTTGACATTTCGAAAACGCGTGTCTATTTCGAGTCACGTACTCCGGCCGTGTGGCCGGTGCATTTTAATTTCCGCAACCCAGACGGGACGCCGCTTTACATGTCGACGGCGCATAAAAATGTAAAGACCGATTTCGAACGCCTTTGTTCCCCGAAATATGTTGATCGATATTTGCTGGGAGTTGTTTCGCACGCGAAATGAAATCTCCGTCGTGTGTGGCTTTTTTGTAATATACAGCGCCAACCCGCTTTTCCGAAAAAGACTCGACAGAGACGGAAGACGGGGAGAAGGAAGAGAAGTGCAACCTAATCTCGTTACCGCACATTCATAGTAGCGCTCAGTTCGGGTTAGGAAATTGGATTTCCACATTCGAACAAAAAAGACAGCCGAGAAAATAAAATCACGGTGTCGCCTAAATATATATATGTATATATATAAAGTGAAAATGAAAAAAATAAAACAATGTGAAAGAAAAGAAAATAATAAAAAGGATCGAAATGTGGCTACGTGAACTATTCAACGTCGGAAAATTAATTTCGAAATTGTTCGTCCGCGCTACTGAAGGTCTTTGTGCAAATTTAAGAAGAGAAAGACTGCCGAGTAATTTTCCGAAGAAATTGCAATTATCGAAGAATGATGGCACAAAGCTACTTTTCCGCTTGTTGTACTACCACTAAGTGCACCAGGAATAGTGGATGGAAATTTATTTAGTTATTTTATAATTATAGTGCGTTATTAGATGCCTATAAATGTGGCCAATTTAAAAATAATTTATCCTGTAAAAGAAATGTTACGTGCGACAGTTTGAGACTTTTAATAGAGATAACTAATAATATTTTGATCATACATTATTCGTGGTATTTTATTACCGAATGTTTTCGTCAAAAAATTGATATTTCAAACCAACTATTAATATTTTTCAGTAATTCAACGTTTAATTAATTTATGTACTCCCTTATAAAATAATAAACGTTTCAAACCCGGTATTTCTTTAAACTCAATTAACCTAATCCTCTCACAAACATTTACATCACTAAATCCCATTTCATAGACGAGCCGTAATTTTTCTCTGGTCGTGTGCGCGTTATAATTACAAACTTTCATCTCGAAAATCGTCGTTCAATTAGCGCCAAATGATGATATCGCGTGAAAGTAAAGCGCACTCATCAGTCCGAGCGCTCGATCGCGCAGAAAACGTGCATTTGGTAATTGAACGCGGACGCGAAATTGCTTTAGAAATCGTTCTTTTTTAGCTCGCTAAGCGCACACAACGATAGGTTACGCGTGGTTGTCGGAACTCGTATGGCATCGTGTTGTTGGCCAAATGGCATAATTAATGGCTACTTGTGTTTCAGAACTTTCGCATTGCAGATATAAGTCAAACTGAACAATGTTTTTGTACCCCGAAATAAATGACGTGAATTCGTGTTACTTAAAACACTCTTACACCAAGAGAAATGTTTTGTAATCATTACCTAAAAGGTCCTTACTTTACCGGTTTTCTCATCATTACATAATTAATTTGTAATGGCTACCAGAGTTAAATACGATAGAATGCATAATATGTATCGGTTGCAATAAATTTCGGTAATCGTTACGATGTAATGATGAGAAAACACATAAAATACACATTTTTTGTGTAATGGTTACAAAAATTGCTATCGGTGTATAAATGTCAGATCACCATCGTATAAAAATCTGTATGCGTTTAACGCGCTATTGTTTTGAAGGTAACTTCTATATTTGGTTTACATGAAATTGTATGATGCAAATATATATATTTTTACGATTTGATGTACATACTTAGAACAAATTAGGTAGTAAAAGTTACTATTTTAATAATTAGGTAAACTATTTACGTCGTCAAACTGTTTTTAAATAAATAATTGCTTTGTCCGTAATTTTTTACGCACGAGATTTCAGTAATATAATTGATATTTCAACAACTTTTGAGCTCAATGCAATTATTCAAGTATTCAGTTTTAATTCTATTTTCAAACATTCGTTAGACTTTGGATGAATAACAGTTTCAGAGTTATCCAATTAATAAAAACGATAAACGTTCAAGACAAAATTTCATTGTCGTTGTACTTTTGTTGATATTTGTTGATATAACAAATTGAATTTACTGTTATTTTAACGGCGATCACTTGTTTCCAATATGGTCTTTGTCTCACTTAATAACGGAAAAACTGCAATTCAATGACAAAACGGACTAAAGAGCTTACAAAAAAAAGTGCTACACTGCTCTGAAAACGGTAACATTAAAAATGTGTCGTTAAACCATGAAAACACTCCGAGTTGGGGAATTAAGCCGACGAATTACAATGACTTTATTTTGGCCGAATATAATGCCCAATTACCATGTCGTTCGGATTTACTTTCAAAGATGTGCAAAATAATAACAATTTCGTTGAATTGTGCACACACATTCCGTTGTTTATGAACATTCGTAAACAGAAACGCGTGTCAAATGACATCGGTAGTCTACAAATAAGATGCAAATTAACGTTTTGTTAACGTTTTGTAAAAGTTGGAAATAAAGTTTTAACATCGTGCCGACATTTTTACTCGCCCAATGATAACTTTTATTCAGAACTTTATCTCGTTGCCGGATAAATAATTGTATTGGCAACAATTTTGGTAACTTTCCCAAACAACGCAATGAATTTTAGTTAATTTGTGTCGAATTGAATAAAAGTACGAGCAAGCGGTTTTTCCGTTTTAATTATGCCTGAAACGGCGGCATTGTCGAAAAGGATTGCTAGATATTTGTGCAGCAACAGGAATTTATGGTCGAGGGTGCGAGAAATATGTTGAACAGTGGCAGCTCGGCCATTATTTGTTCGAACCCGTTAAAAAAAAGTCTTACATGATATGCGTTTAAATTGTAAATGAAATATTTATATATAGGATCGTTTGTGAAATATCAAGGTACATCTTAATAAATGTTTACGTTCATAAGTTATGCCCTGCGTTTGAACCCTTTTTAAGCGCAAAGTGTTGCGCGAGTTACAATAAGTACAATCATTTTTTAAACGAATATTTTTCAAATGGATTTATTTTTCGAAAAAGATCTATAGTCTCGTAATCAAGACAATTAAGAGTCAATAGCGGTATTTAAAACGTTTCGATTCTTAATCATTCCAGCGAAGTAAAAATAAACATGTCAAACAGATGAGCAAAAGCAAAACCTGCTAACAAATTGAATTATTCAATAAAGCAAACAGTGAAACAGTCAAAATGAAGACGTCACTAAATTGAATGTATCGTTTTATTTCAGTTTGTAATTAACATTAAATTTCTCATTAAATTTCTTTTTCTTTACTGTGGGTTTATAAGGAGTTATTGAAAATTCGGTTAGCTTAAAAAAGTTGTGATTTAAGAAAAATATGTGAGAAATCACTTGAATTATAAACCTAGCAAAACTATAACGTTTTATAAATAAATGATTCGTTCTTATGGTGCAAACTTTAAGTTATTTTGTCTAACAGTTTTTTATTTCTTGATTATTCATAATAAAAAAACATAATAAAGAAACACGCTAAGTATCAAAGTCTTCTGAAATAACTTTAAAAGTAAAATGAAAATTTCATATCTTATTAATTAAAATATACATTAGATTGATATATGTTTTTCAAATTCAATCAAATATCAGATAAATAGACCGAAAACTCGATAACTTTTAATTGAATTTTGATTAAACTTCGAAACTGCTTCACAAATTGCGTTTCGTGTGTCACGACATTTCTTTACTCGCCACGTCATTATGTCTACTTTCGTGACAATTCATGTAATTCGATATAGCTGATCGTCCGATAAATTAATAACTGATGTCTGTCTGAGTCAATAAATTGGCCGAGACAAATGGTTCGTTTCGATAAATTGTCCAATTTCTCTACCTTCAGCATCTATACATGCAATCCTACCCAACTTTCTGTCTATGTAGGTATAACTCGAATTCATGTGACACTTCTTCGAAACAGCGGACAACTTTCTTTATAAATAAACTACAACAGCACAGAAGGATCTCCGTCCATGTAACTTTGAAAACGTATTTTTCGAAATAGCGGCAGATTACATAAGGGCGCGACGTTTTTTCAAAGTGCAAACGAAAACACGGGGAAAAACGGCGCCACAGACATTTATTGTCATTCGATTGATTTTTGTTTATGTGCCAAGAGAAAAATAAATTTCGTTGCCGTTTTGCCAAAACATTTGTCAACAAAGTAGCGCGCGAAAGGTCGGATGGCCAGCGCTTACGTAAACGTTAAACGGTATCGCGTTTTGGGATGCGGCCACTGGGACAACGACCAGGCCAACGGGGCAGGGGGGGGGTCGCTCAGAATTGTTACCAAAGAGTCAAAAGTACCGGGTTACAATTGAATCTTGAATAAACAAGTGCGCTTGTTTGGCGATTCTCGTTAGAAAAGTTGAAAAGAAGGGGGCGCGCGCGTGCTCGCGTAAACTCGCAATAGCCGATTTCGGAGATTGGTCGAAAAAAGTTTGCGAATTCTTTCGTGCTGCTTTTCCATTTCAAAGTCATATGCAGTTTACCGTAGGTGTTTGAATATTTCAATGGAAAAGAGAGGTGTTTCTCTCGCGGTTTTCTCTCTTTCTTTCTTTCATTCGATCTTTCATCCCCTCTTTATTTCCTTCGGGGCTTTTTAACCTTCGTTTGTTGTTATATAATTCAAACGAAATTATGAAAATGAAATTTTCGGTCTTTTAATATCAAATGTATTAGAATCTTCTAAGAAATGTTAATCAATCACTTGCCAGTGACTCATAACTCATGAGTAACTCTTAAGCAATTGCTTTAGATTTTTTTATAACTTTTTCATAACTTTAACTTCTCATAAGTAAAGAAAACTACTTACATTAATAATTCTATCACAAGTCCTCGGAATACATTCGTAAATTTCAAAATTGTAATGGTATGAGTACAATTAAGTAGTCTGGCATTGAGAATGGTAACGAATTCTTTTCGTACTACATAGGTAAAAAAATTAAACACTGCTGCAACATATAATTACAGCACACTTTGCTAATTGGTCTTGGTTATACAAAAGCGGCAGCTCTGCACATGCTCGACCAATAAAAGTATATAACCCACCACTAACCCGTGACGAAATTCGCAAAGAAAAATAAGGCGACAAACGGGAGTTTAATTTATTATGTGTGGCAATATTCCAAAAGTAATCTGCTTCGCATTCTTACATTTAAAATAAGATGCAAAATATTGCGAGAACGTTACAATTTATTTTATTCCAAAATCCACGATCCAGCCACGTTGCTAGGTCGTACCGCGAGAACTAAAAGATTACTTCTTTCTCCAGTTGCCGGTTGCAATCTCGAATCAGATCTTTGAGAGCTTTATAAATGCTCAACAATTTCTACCAACTTAATCGACTTAGACTTGAATACAATTGATACAATGTTGTTATAAAAACAAAGTAATTGTTTAAAAAAACGTGAACAAAATAATAACTCAGAAATAAAATTACATCAACATTACTCTAACATCATCTTCAATTCGATGTATAAAAAATATCTAACAAAAGTTAAACAATAAAAAACGCAATCCTAAATTATAATTGAAATTCCATCGCGTTTTAAATTGATAATGTAAAAAATATAATCATACTGTTGATTTGGTGTAGGAATATCAAGAAATTCACCGACCGGTCAAGTTCCGGGAATCCTGCAAACACCTCGGAGCCAATTCTAGGAAACACTGCCGTCGAGTGGTGAGTTCTGATTGGCTCACCGTTTCGGTCGACGTCACGCGCTCGGCGTTACGCCATAGATACCACTGACGTTGATTCTATCTCTTTCCCTTATCCTTTTCTCCCGTTGATTCTATCCCTCTGACG